>PITA01002583.1:0-13996 GCA_004023965.1 Spilogale gracilis | reverse complement strand
TGGTCTCTCTGTCTCTCTCTCTGCCATGGATGCCAAGCCCCCTGACTGCACCAGTCTCCATACCACAGAGCAAATGTAATGGTGACACAGGCCAGGTGGGGCTGAGGCATGAGAAGTCCCCATGGGTGGCTCTGCCCTGTGCTATGTCGTGGCCACCCTCACCTGCTGAAGGCTCCTGGCACTCTTGACTTCGTTTCCGATTCTCAGGAGCTGACAGAAGTCGGCACATACTTGGAATTACTGCGCCGATGGCTGCCTGATGCCCCCGGCCCCGCTCAGCCGCCCTCCGCCTCAGGGGGGCCGGAAGCTCACTTGTAATCGGACAGCCTTCCCACTCAATCTTACTGGCAAGAGCTCTCGTGGCTTCCAAGAAGAGAGCTCCCTTCTGGGAAATCAAATTCTCTTCCCAGGCCAGTCACTGGGACACTTAGCCCTCCCCTCACCATGTTGGTCTTCCCCCCAGAGTTCGAGAACAAGTTCAGCAATTGAAAGCGGGTCTCACGGGGATGGTGGCGGCCCTCTCAGTGGTCCTTCCTCACACCTTCTGTCTCAGGCTCTCAAGGCTCCACTCCTCATCGCCTAGGGCAGTTAGTGCTGAGGTGGAGAAGCCAGTCATGAAGTTCCGGAGAGACCCCGAGCAGTCACGGCAGTTCAGAGGGTGGAGGGCACTGGAGAGCTGACCAGGCAAGGTTCCAGTCTCTTCCACCCTCTGGCTCAACACTCCCACCAGCTCATTATCAGGACCCCGAACTCTCATCTATGTGGCTCCCTACTGCTTCGACAGTATTTTCACATATAGCATATCATGTGAGCTGCCCCCAAAGCCTAGGAGCTTCTCCCAATATCTTCATTCTCTTGTCTGACTAGCAATAATTTAACTTTTTCATTTTCCCTTCAACCCCAAACTTGCAAAGAAAAGAAGTTCCATACATACTGTTTCCACTTCTTGACTTCTAATCCTCCTCCCACATTTCCTGGAGCTGCCTTGTTGAAGATGACCACTAATGTTCAGATCTAAACCTAGGGCCTTTTCTGAGTCCTTACTGGGTCCGGGTCTGCTGCAGTTTTCCTGTTACAACTTCCAATTCCCCTCCACCTTCACCCAGTACACCCTCACGTATCACAAACAGGTAACACGGTTGATCGAAAAGGTGTCTGCAGTGATGTCATTCCACACTTCAGACGCAGACAACAATGCCAGTGGTTCTCTCAAATCTTTCCATTTGCACAACCACCAACTTGTTCCACAGACAGAGATGGCCCTAGGTCCCTTTTGCCGGAAACAGACATTGGGAAGTCACCCAACAGTGAGTCTCAGCTGCTTACATTTCTTTGGCCCCCAGGAGTTTGTGGAGGCCTCTGTGCTGTGTCTCGAACTTCCAGTTCCCGCATTTGCTGAGTAGCACATGGAATTGAGGGTTGGCATACCCTCCCCGTCCTGCCACCTCTCGCCGAGTTGAAAACTTGAAGCTGGAACCCCTGTCAGGCTTAGGTCTCTGCTGCTGGCCCACTAAAAGGAAGAGGCTGGAAAGAAAGGCCCGTTTCCTCTGCAGGACATGGAGAGTTAAGGCATGTACCAGACGACGCTCGTTTATTTGCAATTGTTCCATGGTGCAGAGCCCTCTAATCGATCATTCTTTTGCAAATGTCAATGGGAGAAATGTGAGTTCTGTATTTACAAAGCCAGAAAAATGGGGGCTTGTCCCCCACCTCCCAGGTGTATATTTATGCACTGATGAATGACCCCAATGTGGGTTAGTTATAGAAAAAGCCCGTGCCAAAGGCAGGAACCTTGCATCTGGAAACACAGTCTAACAATTAGGCCTCTGAGCCCAGAGGCTTGCGCTCTGTGTTTCCTGTGTGTGACTATCACATCCTTAAGGCTGGGGTGAACCTAAGAGTTTTGGAACTTGGATCCTCACTGTCTCCACAGAACCGTCCCCTGAGGTTGCTTTTGGTTCTGTTTTGGTTTTTGTTTGTTTTTGGCCCTGAAGATGGAGCTTTAAAATTCTTGGAAGCCAGTGAAAATCAGCGCAGGAGAACAAAACTCTTATTCCAATCTTGTCTCTAGAGGAGAGTCATGAGGAATAAGGAGTTAATGTTCAAAAGACCCTTTGAAGCAGTTAGGTGGGAGTTCCTCACAGACTTGGGGCGTCCTGGTTGGGTGGGCATTTCCCAGGAGCCCCGGCCTTCCACAGTTGCACCCTGGGGAACACACATGCCTGTACCAAAGAGTGACCCCTGACCCCGACTCCCGTGGTCTCCTTCTCTCCCCTCCAGACCAGCCTCTCTTTTCCTGCCCTCCAAACAATGGCACGCTTTGTTTTAAGATGGTGGAATAGGAATCACACTTTCAAAGTAGCATTTCAAAAAAGGGGTAGGAGTGAAAAATTAGGACTAGCCAAGCCAACGGCATGTGCTGCTTTCAAAAGGCGAGGTCCCAGGTGAGGTCCAGGCCACGCAACGTCTGACTAATCCGTGCCTTGTGTTTCTTGCGCTGTGGAAAAAACCCAGCTGCTGCGAAAGGGTTAAAATTGAGCTCTCTTGGTCAAGAGCCCCAAGCAACAAGCACGTTCAGTTTCAGTCGGGAAGAAAGACAAGTGTTTGGTTAGTAACAGGATATGGCTGGAGCTGGGCTTTGGCCTGCAGTCCCTCGGCAGGTTCCGAGTTGGGGATGGCCCAGTTCTTGGTCGTTTGGAGATGGAACAGAGGCAGGCAGCCCAGAGGGCGGAGTCTGGGACATGCTACCCTCCCCTCCTTTATACAGAAGGGAGCTAAGGCCCAGGGCGGGCTGGGGACGTGACCTGGGTCATCCCCATCCTGGTGAGCGGCCCAGCAGAGATGAAAGGGGGGAAAGGGTCGCCTTCCAGTTCCAGAGCCCTTTCTGGAAAGCACTGGCTTGCACGGAGCATGGATTCGGGCAGATGGGGATTCAGGGTTGTTTCGGCCTCTTCTTGGCTGGGTTGCCTCCGTTCACCCAGATCCTTCATCTGTAAAATGGAGCTCAAAAATAGCTGGGTTTTGGGTATTAAATGAGATGGTACAGAAGAGACCAGAGACTAACACACTCACAAATGCTTTTTCTTGGACCGCCAGGACTCCTCCCAGGAGTGGGCCCGGTCCAGCAGAGGGAACAGCCTCTTCCGAATCAGTACGGATGCAAATAAAGCCTCCAAAAACCAAACGCCCCCTTGGAAGCCCTATATACTCCCTTAGTGGGGGAACGCCACATCAAAGGCAGAGGCAGATGGGATGGGGGAGAATAAAAGAGCCTTTTCTGAGCAAAGGGGAACTTGCCCCAGAGAAGCGCCGAGTTAACGGTGCCCAAAGCCGGCCTGTGAAGTTAGAGAGGCCTGGAGATTAGAAGGCCAGGAGGAAATAATGCTTCTCTTGTCTGGGCTGCGGGGGCAGAAGGAGAGCAGCAGCTGGTGGGCATATGCAGCCTGTTAGGGGCACACTCCCATCACACAGAAGGAAATCCTGCCCGGGCCTGGCAGCGCCGGCGCGGCCCCTGGGGAGCCACCGGTCTGGGGGTCTCGGGGAATCTGAGCTGTTGCTGCCAAGGCTCCAGGCCCCGCATCCTCCCCCCAGCCCCCCTCAACAAGCCCCCTAGCCTGTGGCTGCCGGAGCAGGGGCCTCCCTCCCCAGCCAGTGGCCCCTAAGGCCCTTCCCCTTCCCAGGAGGTGTCAGACCCAGTGATGTTATCTACAGAAACTCCGAGGACACCTGGGGTTTATTTCGTATCCACTCCAAAATCCGTATGAACCCCCTTCCTCCTCGTCTGTGCCCGGATGAGTGACTTTAGCCCGCTCCACAGCCTGGAATCCTTCTCAGCCAGGCTAGACAGAGAGCAGCCTTCTTTTTTTCCCCTCCAAGTTTCCCTTGTATTCTTTTGCCGGCAAGGGACCAAACTCCTGAGAAAGGAACGAAGGCCGCCTGCCATCCCCTCTCAGACCCTCAGCCTACGAGCCTATGGACCATGTGACAAGAGGCCCAGCATTAGCATCTGCTAATTAATCGGAAAACTGGCTCCCTATTGGCCCATAGCTTTTTACAAACCTGAATTAAACGAAGTGTTTATGTGACAGATATGTGGGAGGGATTTCAGATATAATCACCATCAATCTGGCTGCAGCCAAAATAAATTCTGTGAAAAGTAAAACAAACTATTGCCCAGACAAAGTAGGCCTTAGGGGTCTCCAGCAATAATCTGTGTTTTCTTATTTAGCCTCATCTAATATTTCTCCTCTTTTCAGCATAGATAGGATCTCTGCACACAGGGCACTCTTGCCGCAGCTGACAGGGGCGGACACGCGCTCCTGCCCCCTGAGTGGATGGAGAGGGGAAGGGATGTTGCATATTTACATTAAAATTCTTAGTGCAAATAAACTGGCTCTGGCTGGGCACACGGTGGTGTGGGCACTTGAGATGGAGGTGGGCGGGGGAGAGGCCTGGCTGTAAAGGGGGGGCATGCTACAGTCTCCCTTCCTCCAACCTGCTAAGGTCAGGGCCCAGGTGGAGAAGTCAGAGACTGCTGGTCTTTTCAGCGAGGGGGTGAGTTAGGCCCCCTCAGTGTGGGCGCGAGGCATGCAGGCTTTCTGAGCGCTTTCTCTCTGTCCTTCAGCTATTTTAGCTGTCTAATGTGAGGAAACAGTGAGGAAACTGAGGTTCAGACATAGTAACTCCTTGCCCTGCCCTACAACCATGACCTTGGGCTTTGACCCTGACCCTGAAAGCCTAGACAGTCTCTCTCCTCAATATCTTGTGCAATAAAGAGGAGCCAGGCTTAGCCAGTCCTCCTTGTGAAGAGGCCTTTGGGTACCTCCTTTGGCCCTGTCCTGCGTCCTGCTCTGTGTCTCTCTCTCTCTCTCTCTCTCTCTCAGCAGGCGCTGTTTCGTGCCCCCTTTCTCTGGCTCACCCTGCTTTGGCCCAGCTTGTCCCCAATTCCCAAACCAGGACTGGGGTAAGAAGAGAGATGGTGAGGGTCTCCAGACTAACGGCTGCCCATCTTGTCTGCTCATTGAGCACAGCCTAGCCTCCTGCCTGAGCGCCAGCTCCTCTCCCTCAGGGTCCTACGCTGGTGGCCAACCTAGGATCCCAGCCTAGGAGCCTAGCCTCCTGCCTGAGCACCAGCTCCTCTCCCTCGGGGTCCTACGCTGGTGGCCAACCTAGGATCCCAGCAGCCTAGCCTCCTGCCTGAGCACCAGCTCCTCTCCCTCAGGGTCCTGCCCTGGTGACCAACCTAGGATCCCAGCAGCCCCCAGGAGCAAGACGCCCGCTTTCTCCATACAGATGCCTGGGGGCTTGATGCCATCTTTCCCACTGGCCCATAGCCCGGCTTGGCACACTTACTGAGATTCCACAACATTGGGGAAACCCCCTCCTTCAGCCCCTGCCCCCCTGCTGAGCACTTGCCCAGGCCTGGCTCTAGCGGAAGTCATGCCCATTGAACTCAGCACCTACCCACCTGCTCCGAATCCCTGTGCTGGCTCCCACATTTGTTGCCACACCAGTGGCTCTGGGGCACATTCTGTCCCTTCCTCAATATCTACAATTGCGGTATGTAGCATTCTTGGTGCTGTGCCTTCCTGATTCGAGATGTGAGAGCTCCTCTGAAAATCTACCATGAATGATGCTTTTCTGTTTTGTGGTTTGTTTTTCCATCTGCTCCTTTATTCCTCTTTGTAAGAAACCCATCTAGAGTCAAAAGGTCCATGCCCGGCAGAGAAGATACTCACGCCATCAGTGATTCAGGTCACAGCGCTCTTTTCCCCCTCAATGAAAGCAATGGGACAGATTCCCTGCTTCCTGCCAACCCTGTGGCACCAAAAGGAATTGATTCTAGCACGCTTCATCTTGTAGACCCTTGAACAGAGCAGAAGGAAAACCTCTCTATGAAGTAGAAGGATATTTGTAACTTTGCAAACCCATTTGTTCGTTAATTCAGTTATATCTATTGAGGATCTACTATGTGCCAGATGCTATTAGAAGCCATTGGGATACATCAGTGAATTAAGAACATCTCCCTAGAGTTTGTATGCTACCAGCTGTAGGCAGATGATAAATAGGGATCATAAACAATAAGAAACGTATACATTGTGACAGAAGGCAAACAATGCTGATGAAAGAAAGAGGAAGGTAAGAATAACTGGAAGTAGGGTAATCCAGGGAGAGAAACGAAACAAGAGAGACTTTGGACACAGAAACAAACTGAGGGACTTGGAGGGAGAGGGTGGGGGGATGGGAGAGCCTGGTGGTGGGTACTGGGGGCACCTATTGCATGGAGCACTGGGTGTGGGGAATGGGGAATGAATCTTGGAACACTGGAAAAAAAAATTTAAGTAACAATAAAAAAAATAAAAAAATAAAAAAATAAAGAAGTACTAGGGCAGGGGCTGAGTTCCATGTTCACACGGGGTATTTGGGGTGGGCCTCATAGAGAAAGTAAGGTGTGAACTCCACTGTGAGGATATTAGCCATGAAGGTAACTCAGGAGAGGTGTTCCAGGCAAAGGGAACAGCCAGTGCAAAGTCTGTGAGGCGCAGCTCTGATTGCACATTTAAGGAACAGCAAGGAGGCCAAAGTGGCCAGAGTGAGGTGAGCACTAGGGGAAGCAGAAGGAGGTGAAGTCAGAGTTGAGGTCAGAAAGACAACAGGAACTAGATCATGGAGGGCCTTGCAGGCCCCATGAGGACTTGGAGTCTCTTTGTCCCTCCTCAAGTAAATTCCTGAAGGCCGGTCTCTCTCATTAGTCACCCGAGAGCTCGAGAAACTCAACAAATATTTCTCGATTTTAAATGTCAAGTCCTGAGACATATGTTGACGGTTAAGAGGCCTGGGGTGTAGTCCTGCCCTTCCGTGTAACCTTGGCCATTTGCCGAACTTCAGCTTCTTCTCACTGGAGAGAATTATCTACGTCCTGGTCACCTCCCAGGCACTACGGTGATCAAACGAATGAAGGCATGCAAAGACTCACTGAAAAGTGAACAACCCTGTATAAATAGAAGGGGGACTTAGGGAACCAGTGCCTTATGTCCCTTTCCTTGGGCCAGTCGACTCAGTCCATGTTGTCATCTTTGCGATGCCTTTCTTTCTCCGTGACCTCATGGGCACTCGCACTCCACCTGGGGAGAACCACCACGGCCATTCATTCAGGTTGGTACAGATCTCCAGCATGAAAAACACGTCCAGAGATCTCTGCTTTGCAAAGGAGATTTGCCCGTGCCTTCTCTGTCATGCTTCCCTGACCAGATAGAGCTGCACTGGGGGTGAACTTTTCAGTCAAGTATGCACGACTCCAACCAACAATAACAAAAACAGGCCCCCAGGTTGCTGAGCACGGTGAGCTTTTCAAATACATTCAGACAGTGTGAGGATATTAATAGGGAGACACGTATCTCATTTCAGGCTACAAAGCAGATCCCACAGTGGGACATGGAAATGCTGGCTACTCCGAGGTTAGCTTAAACCGAAGCAAGGGACTCGGCTGGAATACAGACATGCCTCAGGCTGTGTCCCAGGCGTTGGGCTTCCAGCTCTGACATCACAGCCTGTCTACTCAGCTCTGTCGTGAGTGGAACTGGGCAGTTGGCAGTGGCCGAAAACAACAGCTGACTAAAATAATGCAGCTACGTGTGGACAGTGATGGGGGTGGAGAAGAATAGAGCTGGACGGGCCCTGTGGAAATCACCTTAAACACTCTTCCTTTCTTTTACGGGTAAGGACACCAAGACCTGTGGGTCATGTTGGGACCACAATCACGATGAGACTCTCATTTTCGTGGTGAGCGCGTTTGCCTCTGATGGGGTTCCAGCATTCGAAATGTCCTCAGTTATCCCCTCTGTGTCACTGAGACCCTCTGGACACAGGACTAGCTAAATGGACACTTGGGGGTCCAGTTGTGGGGATGGACTGTGTTGTCGCGGTGGAAAGGGCACTGGATGATCAGTGATCTGGTCTGAGGCCTGGTTCTGGACTCATCTACTGGGGGACATTTATCTCCTCATCTGTTTTCTTCACCGTGAAACATGGGCGATACATGGCGAAGACAAAGTGTGTTAAAAGACGCTGAAAAACCAAAATCCTGTCCACCTCTGTTTTCCAGAGTCCAACGTGTCATCTGTGAGGACATGGTTCTCAATTACGGGGCAGTCTCGGAACACAGTGGGCGGGGGAGTCCTAGTTTTCCCTTTCTCAGTGCTTGACACTGTGTCGGGAACATATTAAATGCTCAGTAAGCACTTGTAGGACAAATGATTGCGTGTTGTCTATGTGATCATGTCTACGACATCATTCATGGCACTTTTCTCCAGTGAATTTCAAAGGACAAGCAGTATGTCAACGCTACCTCTGTGGCTCTCGTTTGAACTGTCTTATTGTTTTAAAAATTCCCCAAGTCTCATTTTTGTTTGAATAACAAGGAAAGTTGTCTTGAAATTTTAATTAGTAGAACTACAACATGGAAACAAGCAAAACTCAATTAGTAGTTTTTCCACTTGGACTTGTGGGCCCAGCCACACTGTCTTTGACATGGTTTCAAGAAGGGAATCTAGGACTGGATTCTATTTGAAGAGTAATTAAGATAAAAGAAGACCCCAAACCCCACCCTGCCAAAGTTTCTGGGATCATATGGTGTGAAGGGGACAGGAGACTTAGACAAGTGAACACAACCTCAGGAGGAAACAGATGCTCTAAGGATATGCAGCATGGTGGAGGAGGTTAGTGTGGGGTGGGAGGTGTAATTTCCTAGAAGTGGATTCTAAGCCACTGGTTCCACTTCCTGCTCTTGATCTCATGGCTGTGCACAATATCCTGAAACTGACACCCAAGAGACTCTACCAATCTGGGTTTCAGCTAAGAGTGCTGTTGGGGAAACAGCTCCCTTCCTATTGTGTTCTTAATTTTCTATGTCTAATAATATTCTCTATTTTTTAAGTTTTTATTTGATTCCTGGTTAGTTAACATACGGTGTGATGTTAGTTTCAGGTGTATGATATAGTAATTCAGTACTCGCTTACATCATCTGGTGCTCCTCGCAAGTGCCCTCCTTCATCCCCATCACCTATTTCACCCATCCCCCCACCCACCTCCCCTCTGGGAACCATCAGTTTGTTCTCTATAGTTATATGAGTCTCTTCCCTGATTTGCCTCTCTCTCTCTCTCTCCCTTCCCCCTTACCCTGATAGTATTTTTAGATACAACAAAATACAATCCCTTCAAGGATTTATAGGGTTAAAATGCAACCGTATTATCTTTTTCTGATAGTCACTGGTGAAGTTGATAACTTAGTAAATGATGCTATCTGATAATATTTAGATATTAGCTAAGGCAGTGATGTAAATATATGTATTAATGAATAGAATATGCATGTGATATTATTTATAATCTTTAAACCATATAAGTTAGGATTGGATAATCAGGAATGCCGACTTGCTTTCTTCAACCATTTTATGATACAACTTCTAGGCCGATAGCCACACAAGTGATTCATCAGGTGAGCCAAGAAAGGGATATGGTAAATTATCTGCCAAGATGGCCGCCAATAATCCCTTCCCTCCTTGGACATTTATGTTGTGCTTCCCATCAAGAGGTGGCATTTATTTCTCCTCCTCTTGAACCTGGGGCTGGCCTTCTGACTTACTGTGACCAAGAGAATTCTGCAGACACAGTGCTGTGCTTGTCTGAGGCCTTTCAGGGGCCTAAGAGTTTTCACTTTCACTGCCCTAGAGCTCTGAGCCACCATGTAAGGACTCTTCTAGAGAAGGGGCACCTGCCAGCCCCCACAGCCCTTTCCAGCCTCTCCAACCAAGGAGAGGCATGGGAGTGGGACGCCACATTGACCCTCCACCCCCAGTCAACATCCTCTTCCTTAACGCCACTTGGAAATGAGATAAGCTGCCTCCCCAAAATCCTGTCCTGTCCATCCCATCATGAGCACACAGTTGTTCTGAATCACTTCGATTTGGAAAGTTTTGTTACACAGCAGTACATCCCTAAAACTAGAGATAGCCCTGATCTACATTCTTGTCTGAGATCTCTTCCTATATGGTCTCTTCTTTGGATTAGGATAGGTCAGGAGAAATTTTGAGTGCCTCTCTCTCCTCAAGGCTCATGCTAGACACTGCTGCTTGATTTAATGCTCTTTTCCATCTAGTCCAGATTCTGCTTTTAACCTTACCACCCAGCTCTAGACAGCAACAACTAAGTCATGAATGTAGGTCTTTGGATTGAAACTATTTGCCATTCTAGGATTAGTCATCATGTTTTGAAAGGAAAGGGGATTGGTGTACCCTAGTAATCCATTATACCTTCTAGAGCCATCGGAGCTAAAGATGACAGAACTTTCAAGATCCTCTAACCTAGGGGTTCTGACCCCTGGCTGTAGATTCATATTACCTGGGCTGCTTTATTGTTTGTTTTGTACTTTCAAGATAGACTTTAAAAAAATAAACAGAATTGAAATACTTTAACGTGATTATAGATTAATGTAATATGAGGACACCTTAAAGCTCAAAGCTACAAACATAATTCAGGTGACAAAAGTGATTTGACCTGGTTCCAAACCTAAAACATGACTTTTTAAATATCATCCAAGTACCTGCAAACAAGTGTCTCTTTAAGGGCATCAACGCAGTCTTTTTAAAACTATTTTACCTGGAATTACTTAGATTTTTTTAGCCGTTTTTCTCTGTTTTTTTTTTTTTTTTTTTTTTTAAGATTTTATTTATTTATTTGACAGAGAGAAATACAACCAGAGAGGGAACACAAGCCGGGGGAGTGAGAGAGAGAGAAGCAGGCCTCCCACCAGGCAGGGAGCCCGATGTGGGGCTCGATCCCAGGTCTCCGGGATCATGACCTGAGCCGAAGGCAGTCACTTAACCAACTGAGCCACCCAGGCACCCTTAGCTGTTTTAAAAGTATGAAAATACAAACATTTTGGTATAATTTTTCCACATATTTTGAGTAGAGAATACAGTTCCAAGTTGGTATTACAATGCATGATTGAAAGGAAAATATGTTTCCAATACAAATTCGCCAACTTACTGTAGGAAGAATTAGAGGGGAAAAGATTTATCCAAATTCTTCTGAAGTCTTCCTCATTAGTGTCAGGTCTCTTCTCTCCTGTACTTTTAGTGTCAATACTTTATAAACAAATGTCACCGTGTGTTAATGCTATGTGTCTTAAGATTAATGAAGGAAAATGAAGTGGAAGAGATTTCAGGTAAGATCTCAGAAATAACTTCTCCTAGCATAAGCTCTGCATTTAAGTGTGCACTAACCTTTACGATAAAAGGTATTTACAACTCTACTTAGTTTTCCAGTAATACCAGATTTGCCTTGCTGAGGACCCATTTCTTAACGCAAAAGCAGACCACCATATTTCTAGAATTGCTTTTTGAAATAATTCAAACTTTGGAACATCCAGATACTAAACAGACTCAAAAATGAAGACCGGTTTGTAAAACTGCACTGTTTTCACGTTTGTTTGTTTGTTTACAATAGAAGAAATAGTTCTCTTGGTGACTAAAGATATGTTGGGATGTTTCAATGCAGAAATGGTGGTTTTCCTGATTGGTGTGTGGTCTTCAGTAATTCTAAGGAGTTGCTTATCGGAAACTATCCAACCAGCAAGATGGCCATTATGCCCCTATTGCTTTCAGGATCATTGGTACCTGGGCATATTTTCCCCAAATCCTCTTGCCTCCTTATGTCACAAGGCCCAACTCACTCACGTTCATCGTAATGACCTTACCTTTGATAATAACACCCAAAGTTATATGTAGTAGGGATAAGGGATTCGTTTTACAGCAAGTAATGGCAGGCAAAAGGTGGTTTTCAATTCAGAATGTGTTACCTGGGCCTTTGGGCAGCATAAGCCCATTGGCCTAACAAATCTCTCGCATTTAGGGGTTTTTCGAGGAAAGCCATCTCCAGCAAAGTGGACTTTAGTAACCATCCTCTTCCATGCTTTGTTGTTTCTCTTTCCTGTTTGAAAACTTTAGATACTTCTGTTTCTCCCTGGGCACGAACTTTGAGCAAAGGGACTTCCCATTTGCCTGCTTTCTCTTGGCATTTTTGTTTCGTATTGGAAAGGATGTGAACTGGGGACAGTCCTTCCCTGCTCAGTAGACGTGCGGCAACGCTCCTCTGGAGTCTCTGGCCATCATTCTTTGCTTTGGGGCTTCTCCTTTCATGCATGCTGATAGCCTTTGTCATTTGTATTTTCTCAGCCTGGCGCCGTTTATGGTACTGCTGGGCTTTCAGACCAATCTTCTTTTTTGCCTTCTTTGAAGGTTCATGAGCCTCCAGATCTTCCTTCTTCCTCTTTTTCTCCTGGTAATCCAACCGATGGCCATGGTGCTTCTGGTGTAACTCAATATATAGGTTTTGTGGCATGGGGATGGGACAGAGCTGCAAGATGCTGCTGCTGGTGTGAGGAAGCTCTCAATTTTTGGTTCACAAACTCAGGAGCTGCCTCCCTGCAACCCCGATGGGAAAGAGACTCCCTGGGCTGCTTTAAAAATTGAACTGATGTCAGGACCTCACCCCACACTGGTTCAGATTCAACTGAGCCTCCTTATTTTCTTTTTAAGATTTTATTTATTTTTGACAGAGAGAGAGAGAGCACAAGCAGGGGGAGCAGCAGAGGGAGAGGGAGAAGCAGGATCTCTGCAGAGCAGGGAGTCCGACGTGGAGCTCTATCCCAGGACCCTGGGATCATGACCTGAGCCGAAGGCAGACGTCTAACTGACTGAGCCACCCAGGCGCCCCTGAGCCTCCTTATCTTAAACTACGCATATTTCCTAGTAGTAAAGAAACTTGACTTCACAAATTGGGGCCTGAAGGAGCAGATCACAGCGGCTGACCCGTCCTGAGGAACTATTTGAGGGTTTGTGGGATATCACGGCAGTCTCTCCAAGGACTCAGAGCACTAGAAAGGGGGGTCGGTTTCCTAAAGGGGAAATGACGTTTCACCTGAGGGAAAAGGAGGGAAGGGCAGGCACTCAGGAGAGCCCGCTCCTAGGCCCGACGGTAGACATCCCTCCCCTTCCGTCAGCCAGGAGCTGATCTGCGAGGGCAGTTTTGATATATGACTCCAGATGTGAGTGGAAGGTACAGTGTGTGTTTTGAGGTTTTTCCTGTGGAGAATTTCCTAAACCTCAGAACGGACTGTCAAAGAATTGGGACGAAGTATGAAGCGCATGAGAGATGTGTTTGACACAATAGGGTCAGAAAAGTTCATGGCGCCCTCTATCCTGGCATATTTGGCAGTGACGCTAAAATAGAAGGAGGGGACTTAGAACCTTATGGCAGTAAAATTTTAAGGCTTTATTTTTTTTTTCGGTAAAAGATGACTTGCTGTCAGGTGTGTGGTTTGCTTTGATGCAAGTATATAATAAGTCTCACCTCTTAGCTGAAATCGGAAGAGTTTTCTGCATATAAATAAAAACGGTGAATGCGATAAAATTGCTTTGGATCACCTCACATGAAAGGTGTTAGGAATTTTCAGACTGTTACCATAATTAAAGAGCTTGGGATGAAAAAACCCTTACTTGAGTATCTCTCCTCCTGTCCTGTCTTAAAAGGCATTTCTGGAGAAAATCACCCTCACCCACTTCAGAATTGTTGTGACCCTACTTTGTAGTTTGAAGAAACGTTAAGCTTTCAGTGACAGCAGGAAAATTGTCTTGTAGTTGAAAACACTACAAACCAATTGAAAAATCCCGAATACACCAACTCTCATTACACCTTAAAGAACTGGAAAATCAACAAAAAATTAAACCAACCCCCCACACAAGGCGGGAAATAATAAGAATTAGAGCAGAGATGAATGAATCAGAAACTAGAGATACAGTAGAACGCATCAATGAAACTAGAAGCTGGTTCTTTGAAAGAATCAATAAGATCGATAAACCATTGGCCAAACTAATCCAAAAGAAAAGGGAGAAGACACAAATTAACAAAATCATGAATGAAAGGGGAGAGATCACAACTA
>PITA01002582.1:134823-158116 GCA_004023965.1 Spilogale gracilis | reverse complement strand
GTGCAATTGCAGGGTCATAGGGTAGCTCTATCTTTAATTTTTTAAGGAATCTCCACACTGTTTTCCAAAGCGGCTGCACCAGTTTACATTCCCACCAACAGTGTAAGAGGGTTCCCCTTTCTCCGCAGCCTCTCCAACACTTGTTGTTTTCTGTCTTGTTAATTTTGGCCATTCTGACTGGTGTAAGGTGGTATCTCAGCGTAGTTTTGATTTGAATTTCCCTGATAGCTAGTGACTCTGAACATATTTTCATGTGTCTGTTAGCCATTTGTATATCTTCTACGGAGAAGTGCCTCTTCATGTCTCTTCCCCATTTTTTGATGTGTTCATCTTCTTTTTGGGTGTTGAGTTTGAGTAGTTCTTTATAGATCTTGGATACCAGCCCTTTGTCTGTAGTGTCATTTGCAAATATCTTCTCCCATTCTGTAGTTGCCTCTTTGTTTTGTTGATTGTTTCCTTTGCTGAACAGAAGCTTTTTATTTTGATGAAGTCCCAGAAGTTCATTTTCGCTTTTGTCTCCTTTGCCTTTGGAGATGTGTCTTGAAAGAAGTTGCTGTGGTCGATTTCAGAGAGGTTACTGCCTATGTTCTCTTCCAGGATTTTGATGGATTCCTGCCTCACGTTGAGGTCTTTCATCCATTTCGAGTTTGCCTTTGTGTGTGGTGTAAGAGAATGGTCTAGTTTCATTCTTCTATATGTAGCTGTCCAATTTTCCCAGCACCATTTATTGCAGAGACTGTCCTTTCTCCACTGGATATTTTTTCCTGCTTTGTCAAAGATGATTTGACCATAGATTTGTGGGTCCATATGTGAGCCCTCCATTCTGTTCCATTGGTCTATTTCTCTATTTTTGTGCCAGTACCATGCTGTCTTGGTAATCACAGCTTTGTAATAAAGCCTGAAGTCAGGTAATGAGATGCCCCCAGCTTTGCTTTTCTTCTTCAGCAATTCCTTAGCGATTTGGGGTCTTTTCTGGTTCCATATAAATTTTAGGAATGTTTGTTCTAACGTTTTGAAAAATGTTGGTGGAATTTTGATCGGAATGGCATTGAAAGTGTAGATTGCTCTGGGAAGTATAGACATTTTGACAATGTTTATTCTTCCGATCCATGAGCATGGAATGCTCTTCCATCCTTTTTCAAATAAGTACTGACTCTGCCCCCAGACTCCCTATGCCCAGAACCACCACCTCTTCAGTAGCAAAAATCTTCTTGGTGGTGTGCCTGGGTGGCTAAGTGAGTTGAGTGGTCAACTCTTGGTTTCAGCTCAAGTCATGATCTCAGGCTTAGGGGTCTGAGCTCCACATCAGGCTTTGCGCTTAGCTCAGAGTCTGCTTCAGATTCTCTCTCCCACTCCATTTCCCTCCAACTCACAGTCTCTCTCTCTCAAATAAATAATTAAAATCTTAAAAAAAAAATTCCTGGAGTAGCCTTAGAGTATTTAAGAGGATGTAAAAGATACTCTATCTTGCACAGTAGAACAAGGAATGTGCCAGCAAAGAATCTCAGGCAGGAGATGATACACAAGAAATCCTTGCACCTGCTAAATATTGAAGGACTGTCTCCTTGAGTCTTTCAATTTAACACACATATCAACCTTATGATTTTGCAGTTTGCAACTCTAACCATCATCCTGTATTATTTTTGTCCACCTGTTCTTACCACTTTCTGCTCCATCTGTCGAGTTAAAACTCTGTTCTGTACATCTCTCAGATCCCAGAATCTAACATGAGTGATCTGAATTTATTGTCAAAGACACTCTGGACCCTTGCCAAAGTCATGTTCAGCCTTAGAATTTAGAAGTGAGAATGTATGGGATGCGGCACGTGCTCTGAAATTTGGTGTCCCCACCCCACCCCCCCCAAAACATGGGATGAATCTGAAGGATCATTCTGGGAATGAGTGTCTCCCTCATACCTGACTCTGTAGAAAAGATCCAATCCTCTCATAAGCCCTAAGATAGATACAGCAAATCTAAAGGAGACAGCAAGACCTGTTTCCAGTAAGTCCTCCCCCGCTTTTTTTAAAGATACAGCTTCCAATTCCAGGTTTAGATGTTGATTATGGTTTTGGGTGGTGGCTCCATTCTTTCTATCCTACTGAAATCAGCCTTCTGACTGAAAGTTATACCTCTCCATCCCCAGGGGAGAGGTTCCCTTGGTCACAACGTAGGCAGACTTTGCACCTCCTGCCAACCATAGAAAGTACTGGTGCATTGGAAACCTTGAATGCTCTTACTCAGTAGTCTCTACTCCTCTCTCTCTCTTATAATCTGGTCATCCAACCATCCAACCATCCATGCACTCCTCTAATCACCCATTCAAAATTTTTAAGAAATTACTATGAACCAAAGGCTGTTAGACTCTTGGAATAAGACAGAGTCTACATCATCAAGTCTACAATATAGTGGTGGAGAACAGCTTCTAAAAAAAGAAAATCACGTAAGATGTGGTGTGTACTATAATAAGAAGTCAGAACAGCATGTTGTGGGGGCTTGCTAGTGACTAGCTGCCTTCCTTCCCACCTCCTTCGTTTCTGTGACTCCTCTGATTCTGTACCTCATTCTTCCCCAACACATTCTTTAGCACCTGAGCTGCTGTTCGCCCCACCACCAACACGCCTCCATTTATTCACCTACCTTTTCCTTGCACATGCAGTGAGACCCCACAAGAGATCTATTAAAATGTCTTAGTCATTCCATGGGAAGGACTTTAAACCAGATTTTGAGAGGCTGAATCTCAGGGTGGAATATGTGTGTCAGGATAATGAGTTGTCTGTGTACATAGAAAATCTATTATAGAAAAGCAGATGAAGTGAAATGCCAGCTGTAATTGCTCTCTTTGGGGAATGATATAGGAGGCAGGACAAAGTGGTATCACTAGTCTATTGACCCAGCAGCATGAATTTAAAAATGTTTATGTGCAAATACCCAAAAGGGATACATACTACACTCCCACACATACAAAGAGGATTTGAACCAAAGTGCTGGAGACACTAACAAAAAGCAAAGAAATTCGTCTACATCGCCAGAGCCACAGGATATGAATGCTCAGGCCTGTAACAGAGTCCCTGGCCAAAGCAGGCAGGCTCAGAGCTCTTCACCTTGCTGTGTCCTGGTGTGTGGTGGCTGCATGACCTTGCCTCACAGACACCGAGGCAGGCTGTTGGGGAGTGCTCAGCAGAAATTCTTTTATTTGTTTATTCATTTACTGATGCAACAAATATTCACACAGGGCCTCCTGTATTCCAGGAATGCTCCTGGGCTGGCAATGCGGGTGTGAGCCTCAAGGGAGTGATCTGCACCCCTTGGAGCTTATATCCTAGTAGCTACTAAGGATAGCCAGAAGCAGGCAAAGCTCCAAGGAGCAGGATGTAATCATAGCAGCTCTAACATTTAACTTCTGTGTGCTGGCACTAAGCGCCTTCCTTCTATTCATTCATTTAATACTCATCACTACCCCATGGTTAAGCTTGTTATTCTCATCTCCTTGGTTTTTATTAAGTGTGGTATATTCATCTTATAGCAGAGGAAACCGAAATCTAAAGGCATAAAGCAACTTGGCCCAGATCGTAGAGGTAGTAAGTGGCAGTCTTTTTGTCATGTCTACATGCTGAGCCTTTGTGTTCTCTAAAGTTCCGTAGCAAGAAACTGCACCCCATTGCCCAGCAAAGGCAAAGCACATCTCTGCCTCCCCTTCTAAGGTCAAGTAAGGAGTGGAAGAAATGGTGCATTGTCCAATTTCAGCCCCATGACTAGGCAGCCAGGGTAATATATAAAATTGGGGGCGCCTGGGTGGCTCAGTGGGTTAAAGCCTCTGCCTTCAGCTCAGGTCATGATCTCAGGGTCCTGGGATCGACCCGCGTCAGGCTCTCTGCTCAGCGGGGAGCATGCTTCCTCCTCTCTCTCTGCCTGCCTCTCTGCTTGCCTGTGATCTCTGTATCTGTCAAATAAATAAATTAAAAAAATTTAAAATTGGGCATCACACCCCTGCTTCTTCCTCCCAGTGTCTTTCCTTCATCTGCCTCATGTTTCACTTTCCACTCTGTTCCTCATCATCCTTGCTTTGGACCTCAGGTCTCCTTTCCCCTTTATGCATTTGCATTGCCCTCAGGCCTAACCCTACTGCTGTATCTCTACTTAAGAATGTAATCTCCCATCTGGACTTCCTGCTGGTACTGCTCTCCACAGCTCTTGATGAATGCATTGCCTAAGGTAGTGACTACCTCTGACTACCACAACTCTCCAGGTTCACCTGGCACTTGGGTAAGACAAGAACACAAAGCCTCCCCTGGGTGTCCATATACAATGGTCCCATAGATGGATGCACTATTGGATGGATTTGAGGCTCCAGGGAAAACACAGACTTTTTTTTTTTTTTAAGATTTTTTATTTATTTGACAGAGAGAAACACAGCCAGAGAGGGAACACAAGCAGGCGGAGTGAGAGAGGGAGAAGCAAGCTTCCTGCCAAGCAGGGAGCCCAATGTGGGACTCGATCCCGGGTGTCCGGGATCATGACCTGAGCCGAAGGCAGTCACCCAACCAACTGAGCCACCCAGGTGCCCCGAAAACACAGACTTTGATCTTTGTTTCTTCCCTTTTGCTATAATCTAAATCAATAAGGCAATTGAAGATAATGTAGAACTGTACCAGGAAATACATTTTTCATTTTGTATTGAGTTTGACTTATGGAGAAGTAACATAACAATTGTTTTTTTCTTTTTCTGCCTTTGTTAGCAAATAAAATCAGAAAAGTTTACTTTTTTCTCCCGGTTTCATTTAGAGATTGAAAACCTTTTGTTCTATTTCTCTGCAAAATTCCATTGTATCTTTGGGGAGAAAGTCTCTCTCCTGCCTTATAATCTTCTCCTATCCATAGGAAGCTAACTTGGAATAAAGTTCCAGGAGAAAAGTCATCACCTTTGTCACTTGGCAGGAACTAAAATGTGAGACTTTGACAGATGACAAATTGATTGTGATTAAGGGAACTATTTAAGCCGTGAAGACCAAACTTGAAGTGCAAGAATTGTTTTGGTTACAGGCCTAAAGCTAAAATAAACCTACATATTTCTTGACAGCCATATTTTCCACTGTTTTCCAGAACACATCTCTTCTTCTTCCAGCCCAGAGAACCAATATTCTACAGAAATGACATTCTCACAACTTTTTTAGTTAATGGGATGTTATTCAACAAGATCTGTAGAATGTAAGAACTGAGCCAGAAGGAAACTGAAATCACTCCGTGCAAAAAACTCATTGTCCCATTGGAGAAACCAAGGTCCAGAGAGGGGGGCTGCTGGGCAGAGATTAATGAAAGAGCCAAACGGTACTCCGCGCCCAGAGTCTCATTCAGTTAATTATCTTCCTTCTGTTGCCTTTCGCTGGGTCCACACGATGCCCCGTCATGCGGCAGCCGATAGTTGCCTCCCAACCAGCTATACCCAGAGCTTTCGGTGAGTGTGCTCAAGGAGGAGGACTGCTCATAAGAAACACTTAAAATAATTGAATTATTAGTGGTAAAGACGAGATCCAGCAGCTGCTGCTGTCACTGATGGCTCATCATTCTCGTATCCTTAGTGACATCTCATTTATCAAACAGCATGATAGGATGGTAACTTCACAGAATGAAAAATGTTGACTTTAGCTTATAGTGTCTTTAAAAAAGCGTGTTTTTCTTTTAGGAAAAGAAGTCAAACTGAAATACATGTTTTCATAAAGTAAAGTTTCACTTCTCCCTTTATAATTATTCTCTCCTCTTTTCATATTACATAAAATATAGAAGGGCCCACCGTAAACTTGACATTCGGTACCTAGGTATATGTTCTCATAGATCTCCATACATTTCTTGAGGACTTCCTGAAATAATTTTGGATGGAAGGATATTAGAAGAGGAAGGAGAAGCTAAGCTTATTTGCCATCTAAAAATTAATTTAAAATATAGTTGTAACCGTGATTGCTTTTTAATTAGCATATAAATTTTTAATAAAATTAATAAATAGCAACTGCAGAGCAGCATCACCCAAAAGTGGTCCATTGTCTAATACTCCCATAAGACAATCTGTTAAAAATGGATTCTGTGGTCAAATGAAATTGAAAAATGGAAATAATATAGTCCCTTGAAAATTTACAATCCATATTAGCTTTTTATGGCTCTGAGATGTCCTGCTGTCAAGACAAATGCATTCCCAAGCTATTCTAACACAGAGTCTTTTTAATTTTTCATGGAACACATTTTGGAAAATAATGCCATACATAATACATTTTAAAAGATCAATAATAAGTATTGAAAAAAATACGAATACATTTAAAACAGTGGAGTAAAGGCAAGAAAGTCTTTGCTACTGATACTGATAGGCTCCGACTTTCAACAGATACAAAGTGAACATAATACAGGAAGTAGCTGTTTTCAAACACTTGACTTGAGGCAGCTCAGACTGTGACCCTTATGAGAAGAGAAACACTTTAAGTGCGCCCCAGGGCTGGCTGTCCTTCAGCCTGGGGCCATGTCCAGAGGCGGTGCAGGGAGGGAACCCAAACAGAGCAGTTCACTCAGCTGAGGAGGAGAGATTGGACTTGGGGGTGAGGCAGCTGGGACTGGGTGGGAGGGTACCGGGAAGAGGGGTCTCACGGAGAAGTATCTCCAGCAATCTACCCAGCGGTCAGTCCTCTTGGTTTTGACCAAAGACAGCAATCATGCAAAGGGGAGCTCAGTGCTGACCCGGCAGAAAACAGCTACGGGGTGGCTGGAATGAGCTCCTGGCAGGTTTGGGACTTCCCAAACTGCTGGGAGACAGAGGGCTCAACAATCCGGAGTGAGGACACCCTACTGCGTGCTGTGGACTCTCCATTCAGTGTCAGCGGGACTATTATTCTCCCCTAAGGGCTGCGCTAGATCCCACCTAACAGCTTAGAAACAAACCTTCAGAGGATCCATCTGATCTGCCACTCAGCCACTTATTTAACAAAATTCAATAGTTCTTCCAGAAGGAAAAAAATCCAGACTTTCAAAATTGAAGCATTTCCAATGTCCAGCATACTATAAGAAATAAATAGAGCGATAGATAAATAAACAAATAAATAAAATATATCTTTTTTCTTTAAAAAGTCAAAGAATAGGGGCACTATAAGAAATAAATAAATAGATAAATAAACAAACAAATAAATAAAATATATCTTTTTCTTTAAAAAGTGAAAGAATAGGGGCACCTGGGTGGCTGAGTCATTAAGCGGCTGCCTTCGGCTCAGGTCATGATCCCGGAGACCCGGGATCGAGCCCCATATCGGGCTCCCTGCTCAGCGGGAAGCTTGCTTCTCCCTCTCTCACTTCCCCTGCTTGTGTTCCCTCTCTTGCTGTGTTTCGCTCTGTCAAATACACAAATAAAATCTTAAAAAAAGAAAGAAGTCAAAGAATGTGACCCATAACAGGAGGTGGTAGATGGGGGTGGGGGGACAATAGGAACAGACTCAGACATGTTAGCAAATAAGTTACCTAAAGTTAACAAATAAGTACTTAAAACAGCTATAAAAAACACACATGTTTATAGATTTAAAGGAACATAGACATAATAAGTGAACAAATGGAAATAAACTGAAAAATACAATACCTGACATAAAACCAAAAAACTCCAAGTAAGCAGGCAAATATACACTATTCTTTTCAAAGATTTTTTTTTTTAAGATTTTATGTATTTATTTGACAGAGAGAGAGACAGCTAGAGAGGGAACACAAGCAGGGGGAGTGAGAGAGGGAGAAGCAGGCCTCCCGCAGAGCAGAGAGCCCAATGCAAGGCTCAGTCCTGGGAGTCTGGGATCATGACCTGAGCTGAAGGCAGACGCTTAATGACTGAGCCACCCAGGCGCACCTCAAAGACTACTTTAAAAAGTCATTTAGTTATTAATTACTTTCTATAAGAAAGTTCACAGTTTCATGCTTAGGTTTTGTACTTGCATTTTGCAGATTCTGAGGATTTGAAAGAACCCCTAGAGCGGTGAGGAAATTCTATAAGTGTGACTGGAAAAGACATAGAAATTATATAAAGATATAAAAATTAGAACTTGGCTGTTAACAGCAAGTTATAAATGATTCATTAGCTGGTTCAACCATGGAAAGTCAGAAAGAATAGTTTCTTTAGTGGGAAGTAAAGAGAAAAAATTTCAAAATTAAAATATGAAGCAAGAGCAAGTCATAAAGATGGTCACCCACATGAGAGGAGTTTTATATAATTTTGTCTTCAATCAAAGCAATTCTTCACATTTCCAGGAGATATTTGCCTCCCTAGATTTAATCTTCCCATATTACACTGCAAGTCAGTATAGCAAAGCTCTGGGTTTCGTGGACTAGCTTCTCTCTGAAATCTTGTAGATCTTGTGTTGGAAGAGCAAACCGGTATTGCTAAACAGGGTGTGTGTGTGTGTGTGTGTGTGTGTAGCCAAAGCGTCTGCCTTTGGCTCAGGTCAGGATCCTGGAGCCCTGCGTTGGGCTTCCCGCTCAACGGGAAACCTGCTTTCTCCCTCTCTCACTCCCCCTGCTTGTGTTCCCTCTCTAGCTGTGTTTCTCTCTGTCAAATAAATAAATAATTTTTTTTAAAGTAGTCTTTGAATGGAATAATGTTTATTTTCCTGCTTACTTGGGGTTTCTATGTTTTATGTCAGTTTTATCCTTAGCCTGTGGATTCTCCTTGCAGGAGGAAGTTCTACCTTTATTCTTGAACAGAGACAGATATAACAAGCCCAGGGGGAGGAGGGGGGTTAGGGGAGAGCTGTGGCCATCCTGAAAGGGGTAGTGGCTTACCACCAACATGGTTTACAATAATCAGCACATGGTAATAGTATAAATAGATTGACTTCTGATTGGTTTGAAAATTGTTCTAAAATTCTTCCACTGCCCAACCCCTGTCACATACACCACAGGCATATATTATATGCCACTCCCTGAATGTCTTGCTTGTTGGTTTCATAGGTCATCCTCAATTCAATTGGGCATCAAATAGTCAATTTGCAACAGTGCTCTTATACTCTTAGGTCTAGAGCAGATATCATTGAGGAGGGTCTGATCTTACCCCAGGAGCCTTGATTTATATTGTATAGACCTAGTTTTAATTGTTCTCCACAGAGAAAATGCTCTCATGCTTAGGCTGTAAGGATGATTTTGTAGAAAAAATCAGTAAGCTTAGTGTTATATTATTATGGCAACTAAATCATTTTCCATTCATTTCACTTAAATCTCTTAGTTTTATTGTACCCTTATAGACACAGATAGATATTCTAATTGTCACTTGACATATGACGAAACTAAGGTCCAGGAAGTGATTGTCTAAAGGCACACGTTTGTTGGTGACTGTGCCTCCACTCGGCTCTCCTATTGCCCAGCTCTGGCTTTGTCTGTTTGTTTTTGTTTTTGTTTTTAACTGAATCATACCATGTCATTTAATGTCTATTCAAGTTAATTACTTTTTAATAACAGTCTATCAAGAATGGTATTTTGTAAATCTAGATTTTTATCTTTAATAGTAGCATTTATCCAGTTGGAAAGCCAAAGCTGAGGAATGTTAACCTGGTTGAGAGGATGGTTGGATCAATGACAGCACAGGGACCAGAACACAAGGCCTATCCTTTGTTCACGCACCATGGCCAACCCGAGGTCTAATAGGAGCATTGCTTTTCGTAAGTCTTAGTGACAGAGAATTTTACACCCAGGAATAACAATCAAACAATAAATATTATAAAAAACAATTCAATCTTCTGACCTTTTCTCTCGTGCTTTAAATATTTTAGATCAAACTGTGGCGAATTTTCCCACGGCAGGAAGTTAAGCTCTACACCAAAACAAAGTTTTGGCAACTAACCTAGGTGTGTCTCCTGTATGGATGAAAATTCTGGCCCACCAAGAATGGCTAGACTTGTGGCAAAAGTGGGAAGGCAGGAGAATGTGACCTGAAGGAAAGTCTGCTCTTCCCAGGTCAGAGGGATGATGAGGGAAGAAATGTGTCAGGGCAGAGAGACAGTTGGCAGTAGTAGGCAGGGCCAAACATCCTGACTTCTCAGCTCTGGGCTTTAGACTGTAGATAGGAGGTGAATTCAGATAAGCAGGTATTTACCCCAAAGATAAAGATATAGTGAAAAGAAAGGGCACATGCACCCCAATGTTCATAGCAGCAATGTCCACAATAGTCAAACTGTGGAAGAAGCCAAGATACCCTTCAACAGATGAATGGATAAAGAAGGTATGGTCCATATATACAATGGAATATTATTCAGCCATCAACATGGATGGAAATGGAGGGAACTATGCCAAGTGAAGTCAGTCCAGCAGAGAAAGACAGTTATCATATGGCTTCACTCATATGTGGAACATCAGCAATAGCATGGAGGACCATAGAGGAAGGGAGGGAAAACCAAAGGGGGAGAAATCAGAGCACCAACGTTAAAATCAGTAGATTCACATCATTATAGGGCTTTTATTTCATCCTCCAGCTCCATTCACATTTCACCCATTATCACAATAATGTCCTTTATAGCAAAAAGATACCATCCAGAACAACACAGGGCTCGTGTCCTTAATTATTTCTATCTGGAATGCTACTATGGCCTTGAAGACTCTGAAGAGTGTACTTAGTTATTTGGTAGATATCCCTCGAGTTAGATTTTCTGATGTTTCCTCACAATTGGATCTAGGTTATTCATCTCTGGCAGGAAGATCACAGAAGTCATGCTGTGCTCTTCTCATTGCTTCTGATCAGGTGGCATATGATTTTCAATTTGCATTACTGCTGATGTTCACTTTGATCACTCAATTAAAGTGTGTAAAGTTACTCTTCCTTGCCCCTTTTTTAAATTAACTGGTATTTTGTGGGGAGGTACTTTGAAACTATGTAAATATCCTATTCTTCCCCACACTTTCAATTTATTCATTAATAGATTCATAATTTCCTATTTTTAAAGGATTTTACAGAGAGAAACACAGCCAGAGAGGGAACACAAGCAAGGGGAGTGAGAGAGGGAAAAGCAGGCTTCCCTCTGAGCAGGGAGCTCAATGTGGGACACCATCCCAGGACTCAGGGATCATAGCCTGAGTGGAAGGCAGATGTGTAACTGAGCCACCCAGGTGCCCCAATAAATTCCTGTTTTTCTCAGTGGGTTGTAATCCTTTACTATCATGACTTATTTTGATACTCTCTGTCCCTATTTTCATTGTTTATTTTGATGTTCAGTGTCCTTTTGATGTGATTGTGCCTTGAGCACTGAGCTTTCTGGCACAACCAGATGCTCCGGGCTCTGCCACCTGTCTTGCTCGGGACTGAAATGTTCAAGAAGGGAAAGGAGAGAGCTAAGTTTCCAGCTGAAGCAGACAAGCTAACTTCTATTTTCCCTACCTCTTTATCCAGTGTGTGGGAGACAGAATTAATTGCATCCCCTCTGCTGATATGAGAGTCAGTGTGAGAGAATTAAAACTTTGCCATATGTTTATGTTTATTACTGAGAAGAGTTGTGTTTGCACCTATCTGAGATTTTGTCAGTTCCTGGGTTGATTACTTATGTTGCATCTTTTGTTCCTTCCTTTGTCTGTTCCTCTTGGCAACAGATTTATGAAACAGAGCAGTAATGTACATCCGTTTTGGGAGCTTCCATAATGAAAAACTGGTGACCCTTTAACACTTTCCTAATGTGAGTTACGGAGATGGGTACACACACAAAAAAGTAGCCTAGAGAAGTCACTTGAAAGGTAAATAAACCTCCAGTTTTGGAAATGGGGAAAAACTAACAAGCAAACCAAAGCTTGTCCAGGTTTAAAAGGAGCCCTAGGTTTAAGAAGCTTCAGAAGCGGGGGCCAGTATGCTCAGATAACAGCACATCACAACTTCTCACTAGGACTAGATTATGGGGCAGGTGACAAAACAGCATTTCCATGCTCCCAAAGGAGTTGCTTTTTTATGTGAAGATGCAACCTGGGTGCAATAAATTTGCAATGATGTTTTGTTTTGTTTTGTTTTCCAGTGTACAGCGCTACTTTGAAAGATAATCATTTTCTAGGTTTTTACATTTCTGATATGTTGGATTTTACTAAATATGCATTATTTTGTAATCAGAAAAAATCACAACATGTAAGAAATAACAACAGTAAAATAATGGATGAATACACAGTTTCATTAAAACACTGCATTTTTTCTTTTTTTCTGAAGTATAATGTTACACTGAGTACAATGTATACATCTTAAGTGTAGAATTGAGGTAAGATCTATACATTTTTTTTTTCTTAAGATTTTATTTATTTGACAGAGAGAAACACAGCCAGAGAGGGAACACAAGCAGGGGGAGTGAGAGAGGGAGAAGCAGGCTTCCCGCCAAGCAGGGAACCCGATGTGGGGCTCGATCTCGGGTCTCCAGGATTATGACCTGAGCTGAAGGCAGTCGCTTAACCAACTGAGCCACCCAGGCGCCACCAAGGTCTATACATTCTAAAAATCCATTCAGATCAGGATAGAGAATATTTCTCTCACCAAGATAGTTTCCTTGCCCCTCTCTTCAGCCAATCCCTCACCCAGGTAACCTCACTTCGACTTGTATCATATAGATTAGGGTCATGAAGCAGGCCCCTGCTCTGACTTGATCATTAATATACAGTACCGAGCTGTATGAGTCTCTCTTCCTCTGTGTGTCTTAGGAAATAGACTAAATGACCTTTATGGATGCTTTCAGTTCTCCTATTCCAGGAGAGAAATGATAAGTAAGGTATTTTCCTCAAGGGTCTTTAATAAATAAGCAGTAAAAATTATCTCCCAATTGCCAAGCCCAACTCCAGCTACTAAGCCACAGGGCTTCCGTATAATTAGTTCCTAAAGCTGTAGCAAATAGAGTTTATCCAAATGAGAAGGCAATAGTTAATTCCAAAGTATTAGATTAATGCTTCATTTATTCACTTTTTACTATTTACTACATGCTAAACGTGCCTTTGGCAGGCAATAACAGTCACAGCAGTTCCTGCTCCTTGGTCTAGTGGAAGGATAAAAACACCGGTCCAATCTCACCATATGCGGAATCTAAAAAAACCAAATCCATAAATGTGAAGAGTAGATTAGTGGTTGCCAGAGAAAGGGGGTAGAGCGTGGGCAAAATGGGTGAAGGTAGTCCAAATGTACAAACTTCCAGTTACAAATGTTGTGGATGTTATGTACAGCATGACAACTATAGTTACAAATATGGTATTGCATACTTTTGAAAGTTGCTGAAAGAATAGATCTTAAAAGTTCTCATCAGAAGAAAAGGCATGTATAACTTTATGAGGTGATAGATGTTAACAAGACTTACTGTGGCAATCATTTCATAATATATACAAATATCAAATCATTATGTTGTACTCCTTAAATTAATACAATGTTCTTGCCCATTATATCGCAATAAACCTAGAAGGAAAAATGGAAATGGAGGTCCAAGTGTCTATAATAGAAGGAAGGAATTCTCCAAACCACAAGAGAGAAACAGTGGGAGATTACAGCAGGATTCATGGAGGGTTGACCAGAGAGCCAGACCTTGAAGGACAAGTAATAATTGGATACACAGAAATAGACTTTATTCCAAAAATGTACTCTTCATGCATGAGGACGGCATGATCCATCTACAGTATGCTCAGAGTATTCTTTTCTCCGCACTATGAAGGGTTTTGTGCAGAGGTCCTCATAGATTCCATCTTATTTATATATGCAAGTGAGCAGATCATCTTTGCGAAAACTATGTCCTTGTAACACATTGATATAAAGAGACATTTCATAGTCATATCAGGAAATATATATATATGTATGTGTGTACATATATATGTATATGTATATGTAAATGTATAAATGTATCCATGGAACCTCTGTCAATTAGTGATTCTGGTCACAACTTTCTGGGCTCTGCTGTGTCCACCTGAAGGGCTCTCAAGTTTTCTGGTTGGTCTGGGTAGTAGATGTCTTTCACCAGTGCCATAGGAATATCTCTTCTCCTGGAGGAAAATAGTACATCATAAGTGGGGTTTCTTCCTTGTACAGCTGGTATGAGAGCTTTCTTGTTGATGTGATGCTTGTATTATTGACTCTGAAAGCAAGTGACCCAAAACCTCACTTTCTCACCAATTTCCAGGTGGAGAACCATCCTGAGATCTTTGGATTTGAGCTCATTTGGATGCTCTTCTGTGTGAAGAAATCCCTTTATGAAGACAAGGTAATGAAAACCACATTGCTGGGCTCTCAAGGGAAGATTGAGAAAGAACAAGTCACAATTACTGACTTGCCTACATCTATTTGGTTATTTTAAATAATATATTTTTAAATAATTCGACCTAGGACAGAGGCCTGACTGCAGGGAATTTATCTACCATTGGGATAGACAGCCAATAAACCAGCAAACAAATACAAGTGATTGCAATTTGTGATAAGTACTAAAAAGGAAACAACAGAATGCTATGCTATGAAATAAGCAGGGATCTCTGCTTTCAGTAGGGGAGTCAGGGACCATCTCTCTGAGGAGGTTGTATTTAAGCTAAAGACAATGAGAAGGGGCCCTCCATACAAAGATGCAGGTCTAGAATGCACCAGTAGAGGCACCAGTAAACATAATGGCCCTGAGTTCTCATGGCTGGAAAAGCCAGGAATTAAAGTAGTCTGCCCAACTCTTAAGTCTCTTTTGTTTTTTTGTTTTGTTTTGTTTTGTTTTGTTTCCTTGCTCTTACATATTCTAGCACCATAGTTTCCAAGGTATGATCTCCAAACCCCAGAATTCCCTAAGACCCTTTCGGGGGATCCCCCAGGCCAAAACTCTTTTCATACTAATGCTCAGCCATTATATGTCCTTTTTTTTATACTAATTCTTTCATGAGTATACAGTGTTTTCCATAGAACACGTGATAAGGCAACAGATTGAATCCAAGGCTGATACGAGAATTCAGCTGTCTTCTATTAAGCCAGATGTTAAAGAGATTTAAGAAGATGGAAAGCAATACCACTTTTGCCATTAAATTATTTTTGTTTTATAAAACAGTTCTTTTCATAAAATGTTTTTATGTTTACACAAAAGGGAATTATTAATATTATTTTCAACAAATTAATAGATATTTTTAAAAATTCCTCAGTATTGATTTTTAATGGTAAATATCAATAGATATAACTATTGATTATTTTTATGGTAAATATCAATAGATATAACTCACAAAAACAAAAGTTACTTGGATCCTCCATAATTTTTTTTTTAAGAGTGTGAAGGATCCTTCGTTCTCCTAATGATAGTTATTAAGGAGGGCACATAATGCATGGAGGCCTGGGTGTTATACGTGAACAGTGACTCATGGAACACTACATCAAAAACTAATGATGTACTATATGGTGACTAGCATAACATAAAAAAACAAACAACAACAACAACAACCCCCCCAAAAAACAACAACAACAACAACAACAACAAAAAGCAAAACAGTGTGAAGGATTCTGAGCCCAGAAGCTTGAGAACTGCTCTTCTAGCATTTATGTTAAGACCCCCAATTTATACTTGGTCTCTAGACATAAAATCCTCTTTGTACCGAGAATTTTCCTTAAAACTCAACAGTAAGAACTGTGAACATTAGCTGAGTGTTTTCTACATTCTAGGCATGCCCTAAAGCTGTACAATATTTTTACTAGTTTAATCCTCTCAAATAAGCCTATGAAATGGGTAATTTTACTATATCCATGTTATAGAGAAGAAGCCAAAGAACAAAGACATGAAAACCTGTCCCAGGTCACATAGCTGTAAGTGGTAGTAGAACTGGGATTGGGACCCAAGGATTCTTGCTCTACAGACACCATTCCTAACCATCAGTGGTAATTTAATGTGTGCAAACAAATAAATGAAGATTTAGCCTTAATACCCCGCTTGTAGGGGATCACAGTAGCTCTGACTAGTGGTGGGGGCTGGGGGGGCATCCATGTCAGGGTGGTTCCGGAGATATCACAAATAGGAAGGGCCAGAGGCAGGTGAAAGCCTTGGGCTAGGGAGCTCTGAGCACCAAGCCAAGGAAATTCAACCTATACCATCAAGTCCCACAGGAAAGCATGAATCAGGACAAGAATCGAGGCCACAAGATTCAAAGTTGTGTGGGTACTAGAGACAAAGCAAGGGAAGGAGTGAACTCAATCATCTCTCAGTGGCTCCCTGTCCCTCTGACTCTTCTGCAGAAGTCAACTGTGCAGGGAAAGGCTTGGTTGAGACTGGAACATTTTCCTCCTTTCCTTCTACCATACCCAAACAAGAGTGAATGAGTGATCAAGAGGATTCCAGATAAATAATAGGAGAAAGACTGTAGTACCCACAACTCAATTTTATTTACTGAAGGATTCAAGGTTCATAGGTGGACCACCTGGTTTAACAGTGTCAGGTTAGGGAAAATACGCCATGAGGATAAATTTTACAATAATACATTTTACCTAGTAGATTTAGAGTCATATATGGTTGGTAGACTTTAGCTTGAAGAGTCTAAATTAAGTCATACAAAAATTCATAAACGCACATTTATTAAAATCAAGTATAAAGACCAGAAGCAATAAAGGATAAAATTGAATTATATTTTACTGAGCATAAATATAATTTATAATGAGATCTGAAAAATGGTATTTAAAGTTTTTCTGCCTAGCAGAATGAGATATAATTTCCACTTTCTGGATAATGTAATTACAAGGTAAAAGGGAACTTTTTATGTATGAGAACCCATAGTCTCATCCGTCACAAGCCACATAACCTCTTTGTCTCTTTCCTTCACTATGAGTTCAGACTCACAGAGTCTATATTATGCAAATGAAGTAATAGAGGAGAGGAGCAGAAACTCAGAGAAGCCTCCTTGGTTTATACTGGAAAGAGATAATGTAATATGAACACTCCTTAAGAGGTATTTGGAGGCTTCCGTATGCCCTACCCTGTCCCATTCCCATCCCTAACCTGCAAAGACAGTCACCATCTTAATAGTCTTGTCAGATACGTATTCATTTCTAAAAATAGATTGTTTGGCTTGGCAAGTTCTGAACGCTAGGTAAATGGCATTACATAGTGTGTCCTCTTCTGCAACGGGCTTTGGACACTCCACTTAGTTTCTGAGACTCATCTGTGCAGTGGAGCTCATGGATCTTCCCTGTTGTGAAGGATTCTAGCTCCGGCCTCCAGGCCTATTTTCTTCGTTCATTCTTTTGACCGATATTTTGGTTGTTGCAAGCATTTTGCTTTACATATGCTGCTCCTTTGAGCAACCTTGGACTTGAATCTTGGGGAACACATATAAGAATAACTTCAGAATGTGTATCTGGGACTAGAACCGTGAAGTTATGCAGAGTGCGTGTTTTCAGCTGCACTCCATAATGTCATTTTCATAATCAATTACTGAGAGAAATGAGCTAAAATCTCCCACAGTGATGATGAATTTTAAAATTCCTCTTTGCTGTTATAGCAATTTTGGCTTTACAGCTTTAAATTGAGAGATGATTCCCTTCGATTTATTTTGAATTTGTGAATAATGATATGTTTGAATTTATTTATATTGTCTTATTTTACTTTTTCTGTGGACTCCCCCCTCCTTTTCTAGATTTCCTTCTGATTTATTGACATCATGATAGATTTTGTTGTTGCTGTTGTTAAAAATGGGTTGCCATTAGTTCTCCCCTGTAAGCAAATCCTTTGGCAATAAGGCTGTATTTCCTCCTACCAAGAGGTAAAAGAGAAGTTAATGCCGGTTCTAAGTCTAGGCTGGGAGTCTACAAACTGTAGCTCACTGGACAAATCTGGCATGCTCTCTATTTTTGTAAGTAAAGATTTATTGTAACAAAGCCACACTCATCCATTTACAAATTGGTTACAGATGCCTCTTGGCAAAATAGCAGAGTGGAGTAGTTGCAACTCTTGAGTAGTATGGCCTGCACAGCCTAAAATATTTACTATGTGGCCCTTTTCAGAAAAATATTTGCCTACCTCTGGTCTAGGCCTTTCATTCATTCTATCGGAACTTGTCCAATTGCCCTGTGAACAAGAACAGGCTAGTCCACTGGAGGATGAGAGTCCATGTGGAGCAGAGATGAGTTGTCCTGAATAAATCCAGTTCAGATTAGCCAGCTCCCAGAGGCCAAGCACCTGATGATATTGCATAGACAATTCCATTCAAGATGAGTTAAACTACCCCATATAAGCAGGACTGCCTGATGAGCAGTAAATGGACTCATGAGTAACAACAAATGATTATTATTTTAAGGTGCTAAGTTTTAGGATAATTTGTTACATATTTAATACAAAGCGGTTGGGGTCTGCTTTTTTATTTCTTTCATTTCTTTTCTCCCTCTAGCAATGGGAAATGATACCTTTTTATTCTGTTAGTGCTCGCTCTAAAAACTTTAATGTGCAAAGTCAAACTTTAGTGTGCAAAGTCAAAAATAAAAACTTAAAAAATAAATAAATAAATAAAAATAATAAAATAAAAAATAAATAAAAAAACAAAAATAAAATTAAAAAATCTAAAAACTTTAATGTGCAAAGTCAAAAATAAATCCTTATTTTTTCCTTCTTCATAAACAATGCAAAGAACTCAGATAACTAACTCTGATCACCTATCCCCAGTTTACATGCTATTATTGTACAGAATTTTGGTTCCTTTTTGTTTATTTAATTCTATAAATTAGACATTATTGCTATTATTTTATACTATTAGTTTTTGCCTAGATTTACTCATGTATTTGTTTACCTCTTTGTTCATTATTCGTTCTTGCACCTCAAAGTTTCTTTGTTGAATGTCTTCAGTAGGGGTTGGTTATTGACACATTCAGTTTTTTCCTAAAAGTATTTAATTTTACCCTTATTATTAGAAGATATTATTAGAAGATACTCTTATGAAGTATGTTATTCTGGATTGATAGCTATTTTTTCTCAATACCTTGAAGATATTATTTCACTCTTTTATATATAGCTTCTTTCACTTTAATAATAATTCCTCTTAGGGGCGCCTGGGTGGCTCAGTCGTTAAGCATCTGCCTTCAGCTCAGGTCATGATCCCAGAGTCCTGGGATCAAGCACCGTATCGGGCTCCCTACTCAATGGGAAGCCTACTTCTCCCTCTCTCACTCCCCCCTGCGTGTGTTCCTCTCCAGCTGTGTTTCTCTCTGTCAAATAAATAAATAAAATCTTTAAAATAGTAATAATAATAATAATAATAATAATAATAATAATAATTCCTTTTAGAAAATCTGCCTTTCCTCTCCCTATGGATAATCTGTCTTCTTTATTTTGCCTTTGTCTTCTATGATATAACATCTACTTGTGGATTTCTTTTTTTCCTATTTATACTCCAGCATTTTTCCATTTTCTGAAATAAAGACTTTTTTTTTAAATATATTTGAAATGCTTTAGGAACTAACTCCTCATATATGGACTCTCTTCTACTGCTTCTTTTTTTTTTTTTTAAGATTTTATTTATTTATTTGACAGAGAGAAACACAGCTAGAGAGGGAACACAAGCAGGGAGAATGAGAGAGGGAGAAGCAGGCTTCCCGCTGAGCAGGGAGCCCGATGTGGGACTTGATCCCACATCAATTAGCAATAATGTCTAATTTATAGAATTAAATAAACAAAAAGGAACCAAAATTCTGTACAATAATAGCATGTAAACTGGGGATAGGTGATCAGAGTTAGTTATCTGAGTTCTTTGCATTGTTTATGAAGAAGGAAAAAATAAGGATTTATTTTTGACTTTGCACATTAAAGTTTTTAGATTTTTTAATTTTATTTTTGTTTTTTTTATTTATTTTTTTATTTTATTATTTTTATTTATTTATTTAAAAAAATATCCCGGGTCTCTGAGATCATGACCTGAAGGCAGTTGCTTAACCAACTGAGCCACCTAGGCGCCCCTCTTCTACTGCTTCTATTCACTTCTTTTGTAACATCAGGTAGACATATGTCAAGTTGTTCACTCTCTTCCATTTCATTCATTCTCATTCTTAGATCTTCTAGTACTTTTTCTGCCTGAGAAGAATTTTGAATATTTTTCTATCTTTCTGTTTACTGATTCTTTCTCCATTCATTAAATCTGCAATTTCAATTCTCCATAACATCCAGTACCATGCAATGTCCATAGAAATACTTTAAAACTGTGAAAAGAATACATTAATAAATACATGAATCAGTTTGTGGACATAAGCTTGATGTTGGATGATAGAGGCTCTGAGCTGACGAGCTGAGGATTTCCAAGGACTCTGGAGCTATAATAAGAAGCAGCACATTAATAAAGCATAGTCATAGACCCAGGTTGCTTTTATCTGAAATATATGTAGATGATGGTGTGATGATTTCAAGGGAAATTTTTATGAAGTTATGTATTGCTGAATTAACAAAAATTTGTGGTCCTTCTCCCAGGCATCAAATAATAAAAATGCAAGTATTTTTGTATCCATGTAATACTTTATACTGAAAACAGGTTCTACTCAAAAGATTGAAAGCACTAACGTCAACATAACATGCTGGGATTATTCTTACAAGTGAGTTTTAGTGTATGCATTTATTGAGGAGACTTAAAGTTAAATCTCCTTTCAAGTAGTCTACATTCACAATTACAAGAATGAGTGGCCCACCATTTCTTCTTAATCTTGCAACACTGGTGAGCAGGTTGCCCTCTTAAGCTGCCTTTGCAACCCATGGTCATTTCACAAGGCATGACTTCTTTCTCTCCCACTCAGTGTCACACACCACTAAGGCTTCACTGAAACCACCAAAGCATAATAGGCCGAAAAACTGTTCCCATCTTGTAATTTCATATATTTCTTCACAAAAACTGAAATTTATTCAATAATTTGAATGAACTATTAGTCAATCAAGTAAGGCAATGTTTAACTTTCAGAATGTTCATAAAAATGAGTTAGATGTGGTAAAAGGTACGAAAGCACCATAAAAAGAGAAAAGCATTATAAAAACAAAAGGAATTATTTTCATTATTAATTTATTAATATTGAAATTGGTAACATTTAATAGCAGAGTGAGCACTTGGCATTTGCTTTTCTTCCTTTGGGCAATTATAAAAGCTAAGAAAGTAATACCGTGAAGATTTTTTTCCATAATCATTGCAGCATTTCTAATTAACACCCTTTCTTTATACATGAAGAACTAATCACTCACAGTAGCATTGAGAGAAGTAAAGCCTTATTTTGTTTTTAACCCTTAGATAATAGCAGGCTCATACACCATGGAAAGGACCGGGATGGAACTACAGCATATATTCATGATTCAGAATCTGTGCTATGAAAGAAGAAAAAAATGTTCCCTAGGCCAAAGACTTTACATTTGAAAAATCACCTGCCACTGCCTGTTGGTGTGTAAATTGAAGTCAATATTCCCTGGATATGATATGGGACAATCCCCATTGTCCCTCTTTTTTTAACAGAAAAAAAGATTTATTTTTACATTTAAAATGAACACAAATAAATGTCCCAGAAGTGCATTATATGCATAATTAGTAGATTTATTAAACACAGAAAACTCAAAGCCTCCAGAAAATACACTTTGACTTTCTTCCAGAGCACCAAGCACATACAGGCCATTTCCGTTCTCATCAATTCACTGACAAGGCACAGCTCGCAGTGGGTTTGTTCCCAGGTTCACCTGCTTCTACCCCTATGAACTCTCCTCAAAAACCACGCTGCAAACCAACAGGATTCACAGTGTTTGGAATAAAATCCCCATTGTCCACATTAGCCTCTGCAGAAGTTTTGTTGAAAGCTCTCCCCAAGGAGTATTTCTGCATTTTGTCTTTGGGCTCATACTCAGTGGTGGTAAATGGATTAACGCAGCAGTCTCTGATAGTATGATAGATGAAGTCAGAAGAGCGATTTTCTAAACACCCTTTCCTTACTTGATGGATGCTTCCATTTCCATTTCTTCCCTCGGGGCTCTTTGTGTGCAAAATCTCTCTTCTGAAAGGACTTTTCACATGCTATTAGTACCTACTGGATTTATGATGTCCTCTCATGCAAACGGAATTTCTGCCATTGTGTAGGTAGAGTTTACTCTGGTCTTCTATGCAAAATGATATCTTACTTCTCTGATTAACAGCTTCCATTGGATTGACATTTTAAAGTCTGAGATGCAATTTGGCTCCAAAAAGGCTACTTATTTTCTCCTAATTAGGGCCAAGGGCAGCCCAAACTCATCATCCACCTGGGGAAGCAATTACCTTCTTAGACATTTAGCTGAATCCTGGGGTACTCTGTTGTTATCACCAGCACCTCAACCTCAATCTTACTTGGTTCCATCATAAACCTCAGCAGGGGCCAGAGTATACATTCTGAATGCACTAAATAGCATGCATTTCTCATCTGCAACCCCCTCCTTTGTACGCATTTGCATCCCTATGATGAATGAGAAAGAGGATGCAAAGAACAATGAAGAAAGATATCAAATTTGGGAAGGCAGAGTTTTGGTAAGCAGTCCAGGACTCAGGTGTGAGATGGAGAATTTGAAGGTAGTTATCATCCAGCTAAACTAATTTTTTTCCTCTTACTTTTCCTCACATTCTTTATTTAAGAAAAAAAAAAATCTCTGGTAGCAAAGAGTTGGGAAGAGGGTTTAGGTGCCTAAAAAGAATTAAAAATAGTGGGCAACCAGGCGCCTGGGTGTCTCAGTGGGTTAAAGCCTCTGCCTTCAGCTCAGGTCATGATCTCAGGGTCCTGGGATCAAGGCCCGTGTTGGGCTCTCCGCTCAGCAGAGAGCCTATTTCCTCTACACTCTCTGCCTGCCTCTCTGCCTACTTGTGATCTCTCTCTGTGTCAAATAAATAAATAAAATCTTAAAAAAAATAAATAGTGGGCAAGTAACAGAGGAACAAACTCTCTTTTGAAATTTGGAGGACCCCAGAACCAGCTTCCAGTTGAAGGTTTTTAAGAACAATTTCCTTCCTGGCAACAGTCCCCTCACCACCTGGCCATGGGAAGGCATAGTTAGGTGACAGAAATGAATACAGACAGCAGATGCTGAGGACAGCCCCTTCCTAAATTTTCCTGTAATCTCACAAGTGGTGAGAAAGAGATCCAAAATTTCATACCCATACATAGAATATGGAAATGTATCAAAGGTGAGAGCCTTTACCTGACAAAAAGTTCCTTTAAAAAAGTGAAGAGGAGTGTCTGGGTGTCTCAGTTGGTTAAGTGGCTGCCTTCCGTTCAGGTCATGAGCCCAGGGTCCCAGGACGGACCTGGAGTTGGGCTTCCCTGATCAGCAAAGAGCCTGCTTCTCCCTCTCCTGCTCCTCCTGCTTGTGTCCACCCCCCCCCC
>PITA01002582.1:85258-134723 GCA_004023965.1 Spilogale gracilis | reverse complement strand
ATGATGCATCATGTGTTACGTTAGTAGCAGACACTGTGGAGATGTCATCAGGAACCACAAGGTCACCTTCAGTGTTCCCTGCAGAAAAATTCTCCCTCTGAGTGGAAACTTGAACTGACAACATTTTAACCTACATTGAAACTAGAGTCAGGCAAGTGGACTGGATGGCTTGCCGGCTTTAAGACAGGCTATGCAGTGCAAAGTGAGATCAACTGAGTTGTAGGAAGGAAGTTCACCAGAGTCCTCTGGACTGTAGTAACTGAAATTTAGATGCTAAAACTTATGCTTCTTTGTCTTCTAAAGAACATAATAGGTTACCAGGATGAAGTCAAATAGTTGGTCCTTTTAGGGAAAATGTATTCACTGTGGGGCATGAGAAAAGTTAGCAAGAAAATTAAAAGAAAATTTATTCAAATGCTTGTCACTTCTAGGGAAATAGTAGATTCCAAAGAGGTAAATCTGTGCGAAAACCAAGGGACAAGGCCTGGGGCTGTTTATCACTGAGAAAGTTATATACTGGAAGGTTTGGTTTTTTGTTTGTTTGTTTGTTTGTTTTAGGGTTTTTTTTTTAATACTGGAAGGTTTTTAAGAGCTATTCCAGAAGAGCAAATCCCCATGAATTTTCATACAATTTTGATACAAATTAAGCCTCCATGGGACGGGAAGTACTAGCTGGAGAGGAAATAATGATGAATTAGTAACGGATTGTGGAAACTTAAAATGCCCAAGTCTGCGATCTGCCTAATTTATACCTTGTATAAGTAACATGATTTTGTCACAATATAGTTTATGTGCTTCAGCTGACTCCCTAGCAATCCATGGAAAATGGCAAAATGATGTTCTATCAACCCAGACAAAAATATTTGCTGGGGAGAAATTATTTTGGTGCCAGAGAGAAAACTCCAATGGCAAAACCAGTATCTTTTCTGTAGATACTTCTCAGGATCACATTTTACTGAATATTATCATGTCAACCTTTGACTACCAGGGAAATATTAGGTTTCCAGCATCTTTTCAGTGAATTGTGAATAGTGGAGGAATAATTATTTGAAAATCATTTTAGCTCTAGATTTTATAAGTAGACTCTGTTTAGCGACATGTTATATTAGAAAAGCAACTAGAATTTAACAGCTTGTCTTTTTTAAGATCCTAATTCCAAAATTGAATGCAGCTGCTTGTTTTTTATTGTTGTCTCGAATATTCTCTGTTTTTTTCCATGTATTTTAGTATTTTTTGTTTTCTGAAAACAAAGGGATGGACTAAAGTGAAATAAATCCAAGATTGTTACCTCAAATAAACTTCAGTTCAGACATTTCTGGCAAGTTAATGCCATCTGGTACTAAAATGTGAAATTTACAAAACATGGTAAGAAAATTTCAGTCTTTATTGCTCTTTCTCTCTCATTAGAAGTTAAGAGACAGTTCCTTGGGTACTATTTTATATCCCAAGTTTGCTTTTCTGGGCAAAAGATTAAAAGTCTTTGGCTTGTGAAAAAGTACAAGTTAAAAAGTTACTATGGAATATTATTCAGCCATAAGAAATGATGAGGGCCAACCATTTGCTTTGACATGGATGAAACTGGAGGGGATTATGTTAGGTGAAGTAAGTCAGGCAGAGGAAGTTATCATATGGTTTCACTCATATGTGGAACATAAGCAATAGCATAGAAGACCACAGAGGAAGGGAGAGAAATCTAAAGCGGGAGAAATCAGAGAGGGAGACAAACCATGAGAGACTATGGACCCTGAGAAACAATCTGGGGGTTTCAAAGGGGAGGAGGGTGTGGGGAGGGGGTAATAGGGTGATGGTTATTGAGAAGGGCATGTGGCATGATTGAGCACTTGGTGTAATACTTAAGTAATGAATCATTGAACACTGCATCAAAACCTAATTATGTACTATACAATGGCTAACTGAACATAATAAAAAGGTAAATTAAATAAATAAATAAATAAATAAATAAATAAATAAATAACAAAAAAAGGCCTTTGGCTTGGGCACACTTGAACATTTTCCAGCCCTTGTGTGGAAACTATTTCAAAATACTGAAATCTTTCACACCTTAGTACTTACTCTGAATAGCACCTTCCTGGTCAAAGTAAGCTCAGCATTGAAAAGAGCATGGCAAAAAAACCAAAATATAAGATCATCTTAATCACCAACCCTTTCAGATATATTTTGTGAGTGTTTGAAAAATTAAAACCACAAAGAATTTTTCAAAGAAGAAACATCTTCACCATTTATGTTTGCTTTCAAGGCCTTAAAATATGGTGAGGGTGCTAAATCAGTGCTTTGTAATTGCACTCAGTAATAATAAGTGAAAGATGAAGTTCAAAGAGAGTTCAAAACAGAATGAGTCATTGGTGAATGACATTTGCAGAGGGTATCTGACCTCTTGGCAAATGGAGAAGCTTCAGTTGTCTGGGACTCATACTCCTGTCCCTTCTCCTAGCTTCTGTCCTTGTCTCTACTTTCACCTCTCTTTGCTGGAACAAAAGCAGCTATTCCCAACTGGGCTTCCTATCCTCAAGCTCTCTTACTTCTAATCCATTGTATAGTTTCTTTTCCCAAAATGTATTTTTACCATTTCATTTTTAAAAGCTATTAATTTAGATTTAGAGTCTTCATGGCACTGTCTCAAGCCAAACCTCCCTACAAACTAAAGCCCACAAAAGAAAAATTAAAGGGGCCATAACCACAGACAGTTAGTCCATTCACTGAGAAGTTGCAATGGCCTCTGTTCTATGTTAGATCAAGTGCTAAATTCTTCTCATTCAAGTCTCTCTGCATGCTCTCACCCACACTCTTATCACCAGTTTCGCTTTCCTATGATCTCAACTCCTATCCCTGACATTCCTGCTTTTCTATACTGTAACCCCCATTCAAAATTTCCCAGACACAGCCAATAATAAATAATTGGTCAAAATATTCTGTTTATTAACAGGATAGGATTACTTTAGAGGGAGGAGCAAGATGGCAGAGGAATAGGAGACCTAAATTTTGTTAGGTCCCAGGAATTCAGCTAGATGGTTATCAAACCATTCTGAATACCTACAAACTCAATACAAAATCAAAGAAAAGAATAGCAGCAACTCTAGGAACAGAAAAGTAACCACGTTCTGGAAGGGAGGATATGCAGAGAAGTGAATCCAAGGCAATATATGGGAAGATAGACCTCAGGGGGAGGAGCTGGCTCCCAATAAGCGGTAGAGTAATGGAACACAAAATTGGAACTTTTAGAAGTCTGCTCCACTGAGGGACATCGCTCTAGAAGCTAAGAAGGTTGTGGAGCCCTTGCTGGGACAGTGTGGCCTCAGCTCCCTCAAGATCACAGCAAAACCCAGGGTGCCTGAGTGTGGCAGAGCTCCCAGGTATTGGAGTGGGAAAGCTGGCTGCAGAGACAGAGCAGAAGAGTGGGCTCTCAGCTTAGGGTTGCAATAAACCATGATCAGAGGCATAGTCAGGGACCTCACAAGTGGCAGACTGAGGAGACCCCCTCCTTCCTCCTCTGGGAGGAAAGGCATGGGACTATACTGCAGGAATCTTCTGGGTTTGGAGACTTCAAATGGGGCTGTGCACCAGAGATAGAAATGCTCGGTCACAGGCTGAATGAGCACAGAGTGCAGCCAGAGACCAGGGAGACAGGCATGATTGATTGTTTTTCTCTGAGGGAACACAGAGGAGTGGGGTGCTAGCTCTCAGCTCCTATGGAGCCACCAATTGGAAGACTACTATTTTCATTCTCATCCTCCAAAGTTGTACTAAACATGTTCAGGGAACAAAAGGTACCAAGAGCAAAACTGAACTGATTACTGAAGCCTGACCCCTGGCATGGGAAGGGCAGTTCCACCTTGGGAAAAGACATTTGAGAATCACTGCAATAGCCCCCCCCCCCCCCAGAAGATCAGCAAAAACATCCAGCCAAGACCAAGTTCATGCATCAATGAGAAACATGGAACTCCAAAGCTAAGGGAATGCAACACATAGAATTCATGGCTTTTCCCCCAAGATTCTTTAGTCTTTCAATGTTAAATTTTTTTAAATTTTAATCTCTTTTTCATTTTTCCACTTTCTTATTTTAACCTTTTTAAACTACTTTATCTTATGAATACTTTTTTAAAAATCTTCTTAAATTTTCACTGTTATAGTCATATTCTAATCCTTTATTATATTAACCTTATTTTTTGTATACATATAAGTTCTTTTTTCCTTAAAATTCTGGGATACAGTTTCTTCTAACAGACCAAAATATACCTTAAATCTAGCGCATGGCTTTGTTCTAGTCTCCAGCCTGATCACATTCTCTCCTTTTTTTTTTCTTTTTTCTTTTTTCTTTTTTCAACCATCTTATCGATTCCTTTTTTAGAATATTTTTAAATTTTCATCTTTCTAGTCATATTCCATCTCTTCATCCATCTCATGTTTACCTTTATTTTTGTATAAACATAAATTTTTCTTTCTTTAAAATTTGGAGAGGCAGTTTCTTCTAACAGACCAAAATACAGACAAATCAAGTGTTTGGCTCTGTTCTAATTATATATATATTATAATATATATATAATATATATATAATGATTAGATATGATTAGATATATGTATATATTTTTTTCTCTTTTCTTCTCCTCCCAGGTTTTGGGTCTTTTCTGATTTGGTTAGTGTATATTTTTCTGGGATCATTGCTACACTTTTAGTATTTTTTTCTCTCATTCACCTATTCTTATCTGGATAAAATGACAAGGCAGAAAAACTCACCTCAAAAAAAAAGAACAAGAGGCAGTACTGATGGCTAGGGACCTAATCAATATAGACATTAGTAAGATGTCAAAACCAGAGTTTAGAATGACAACTATCAATATGCTAGCTGGGCTTGAAAAAGGCATAGAAGATACTACAGAATCCCTTTCTGGAAAAATAAAATAACTAAAATCTAACCAAGTTGAAATTCAAAAAAAGGTATTGATGAGGTGCAATAAAAAAAAAATGGAGACTCTTACTGATAGGATAAATGAGGTAGGAGAGAGAATTAGTGATATAGAAGACCAAATGATGGAGAATAGAGAAATTGAAAAAAAAGAGAGATAGAAAACTACTGGACCACGAGGGAAGAATTTGAAAGATAAGTGATGCCATAAGATGAAACAACATTAGAATAATTGGGATTCCAGAGGAAGAAGAAAGAGAGAGAGGGGAAGAGGTATATTGGAGCAAATTACAGCAGAAAGTTTCCCTAATTTGGGGAAGGGAACAAGTATCAAAATCAAGGAGGCACAGAGAACTCCCCTCAAAATCAATAAAAATATGTCCACACCCCATCATCTAATCGTAAAACTTACAAGTCTCAGTGACAAAGAGAAAAGCCTAAAAGCAGCTGAGGACAAGAGTTCTCTAACAGACAACACTAGAAATATTAGATTGGCAGAAGGCCTAGCCACAGAGACCTGGCATACCAGAAAGGACTGGCTTGATATATTCAGAACATTAAATGAGAAAAATATGCAGCCAAGAATACTACATCCGGCTAGGCTGTCATTGAAAATAGAAGGAGAGATAAAAAGCTTTCAGGACAAAGAAAAACTAAGGGAATTTGCAAACATCAAACGAGTCCTACAGGAAATATTGAAAGGGGTCCTCTAAGCAAAGAGCGAACCTAAAAGTAACAGACCGGAAAGGACCAGAGACAAAATACAGTAACAGTCACCTTGCAGGCAATTACAATGGCACTAAATTCATATCTTTCAATAGTTACCTTGAACATAAATGGGCTAAAGGCCCCAATCAAAATACACAGGACATCAGAATGGATTAAAAAGAGAAAAGACCCACTGATATGAGCCCCAAAAGCACCTCTTTAAATCTGGATTTAAAGTGAGGGAGTGGAAGACCATTTACCATGAATTTACCATGGATATCAAAAGAAAGCTGGGGTCACAATCCTTTTATCAGATAAATTAGATTTTTTAAAAAAGATTTTAATTATTTATTTGATGGAGAGAAACATAGCTAGAGAGGGAACACAAGCAGGGGGATTGAGAGAGGGAGAAGTAGGCTTTTCACCCAGCAGGGAGCCCAATGTGGGACTCAATCCCAGGACTCCAGGATCATTACCTGAGCTGAAGGCAGATACTTAATGACTATACCACCCAGGTGCCCACAGATAAGTTATATTTTAAGCCAAAGATTATATTAAGACATGAGGAAGGATATTATATCATACTTAAAGTTCTATCTGACGAGAAGATCTAACAATTTTAAGTATCTATGAAACACATAGACAATAATACAATAATAGTAGCAGACTTTAACACCCCCCCTCACTAAAATGGACAGATCATCTAAGCAAAAGATCAACAAAGAAACAAAGGCTTTAAATGACACATTGGAACAGATGGGCATCACAGATATGTTCAGAACATTCCATCTCTACTGCATATGGAACATTCTCCAGAACAGATCACATCCTGGGTCACAAATCTCAACTGGTATCAAAAGATTGGGATTATTCCCTGCATATTTTCAGACCACAATGATTGAAACTAGAACTTAAGCACAAGAGGAAAGCTTGAAAGAACTCAAATGCATGGAGGTTAAAGAGTATCCTACTAAAGAGTGAATGGGTCAACTAGAAAATTAAAGAAGAATTTTAAAAATGTATGGAAACAAATGAAAATGAAAACACAACTGTTCAAAATCTTTGGAACACAGCAAAGGTGGTCCTGAGAGGAAAGTGTATAGCAATATAAGCCTTTCTCCAGAAACAAGAAAGGTCTCAAGTACACAACCTAACTCTACATCTAAAGGAACTGGAGAAAGAACAGCAAAGAAAGACTAAACCCAGTAGGAGAAGAGAGATAATAAAGATCAAAGCAGAAATCAATGAACTAGAAATCAAAAGAACAGTAGAACAAATCAACAAAACTAGGAGCTGGTTCTTTGAAAGAATTAACAAGATTGATAAACCCCTGGCCAGACTTATCAAAAAGAAAAGAGAAAGGACCCAAATTGATAAAATCATGAATGAAAGAGGAGAGATCACAACCAACACCAAAGAAATCCAAACAATTATAAGAACATATTATGAGCAACTATACACCAGAAAATTTGACCATCTGGAAGAAATGGTTGCACTCTTAGAGACATACAAACTACAAAAACTGAACCAGGAAGAAGTAGACAACATGAACAGACCCATAACCAGGAAGGAGATTGAAGCAGTCATCAAAAATCTCCGAAAAAACAAGGGCTAAGGGCCAGATGGCTTCCTAGAGGAATTCTCCAAGTATTTAAAGAAGAATTGATACCTAATATTCTGAAACTTCCAAAAAATAGAAATGGAAGGAAAACTTCCAAACTCACTTTATGAGGCCTGCATTATCTTTATCCCAAAACCAGACAAAGACCCCATCAAAAAGAATTACAGACTAATATCCTTGTGCAAAAATTCTCACCAAAATACTAGCCAATAGGATCCAACAGTATATTAAAAGGATTATTCACCACGAACAAGTGGGATTTATTCCTGGGCTGCAAGTTTGGTTCAACATCCACAAAACAATCAACATGATACAGTACATTCGTAAAAGAAAGAACAAGAACCATATGATCCTCTCAATAGATGCTGAAAAACCATTTGACAAAGTACAGCATCCTTTCTTGATCAAAGCTCTTCACAGTGTAGGGATAGAGGGTACATACCTCAATATCATAAAAGCCATTTATTAAAAACCCACAGCAAATATCATGCTCAATGGGGAAAAACTAAGAGCTTTTCCCCTAAGGTCAGAAACATGGAAGGGCTGTCCACTATCACCACTGCTACTCAATACAGTACTAGAAGTCGTAGCCTCAGCAACCAGACAACAAAAAGAAATAAAGGTATCTGAATCAGTAAAGAAGTCAAACTCTCACTCTTTGCAGATGATATGATACTTTATGTGGAAAAGCCAAAAGTCTCCACTCCAAAACCGTTAAAACTCAGACAGAAATTCAGTAAAGTGTCAGGCTATAAAATCAATGCACAGAAATCAGATGCATTTCTATCCACCAACAGCAAGACAGAAGAAAGATAAATTAAGCAGCCAATTTGGGCCAATTTATAATTTCAGCCAAAACCATAAGACACCTGGGAATAAACCCAACCAAAGAGGCAAAGAATCTGTACTCAGAAAACTATAAAATACTCACGAAAGAAATTGAGGGATACACAAAGAAATGGAAAAACATTCCATGTCATGGATTGGGAGAACAAATACTATGGAAATGTCTATGTTTCCTAAAGCAATCTACACATTTAATGCAATCCCTATCAAAATATCATCAAGTTTTTTTGAAGAAATGGAACCAATAATCCCAAAATTTATATGGAGCCAGAAAAAAACCCAAATAGCCAGAGAAATGTTGAAAAAGAAAACCAAAGTTCATGGCATCACAATTCCAGACTTCAAGTTCTATTACAAAGCTGTAATCATTATGACAGTATGATACTGGCACAAAAACAGACACAGGGCTCAATGGAACAGAACCCTCAGCTCTATGGTCAACTAATCTTTGACAAAGCAGAAAAAAATGTCCAGTGGGAAAAAGACAGTTCCTTCAACAAATGGTGTTGGGAAAATTGGACAGCCACATGCAGAAGAATGAAAGTGGACCATTTCCTTACACCACACACAAAAATAGACTGAAAATGAATGAAAGACCTCAATGTGAAACAGGAAACCATCAAAATTTCTGAGGAGAACACAGGGAGAAACCTCTTCAACCTCAGCTACAGCAACTTCTTCCTAGAAACATCACCAAAGGCAAGGTAAGCAGGGGAAAAAATGAACTATTGGGACTTCATCAAGGTAAAAGACATTTGCACAGCAAAGGAATCAGTCAACAAAACCAAAAACAACAGACAGAATGCGAAAAGATACTGCAAATGACATATCAGATAAAGGGCTAGTATCCAAAATCAATAAAGAACTTATCAAACTTAACACCCAAAGAACAGATAATCTAATCAAGAAATGGACAGAACATGTGAGCAGACATTTTTGCAAATAAAACATCCAAATGACCAACAGACACATGAGAAAGTTCTCAAAATCATGTAGCATCAGAGAAATACAAATCAAAGCCGCAGTGAGATACCACCTCACACCAGCTGGAATGGCTAAAATTAACAAGTCAGGAAACAACAAGTTTTGGTGAGGATGCAGAGAAAGGGGACCCCTCCTACATTATTGGTGGGAATACAAGCTGGTGCAGCCACTCTGTATGGAGTTCCATACAGTTCCTCCAACAGTATGGAGGTTCCTCAAAGTTGAAAATAGAGTTACTCTATAACCCAGCAATCGCACTACTGGGTATTTACCCTAAAAGTACAAATGTAGTGATCTGAAGGGCCACATGCACCCGAATGTTGATAGCAGCAATGTCCACAATAGCCAAATATGGAAAAAACCTGGATGTCCATTGGATGTCCATCAACAGGTGAATGGATAAAGAAGATGTGGTACACACACACACCCACACACACACACACCCACACACACACACAGGAATACTATACAGCCATCAAAAAATACCGAAATATTGCCATTTGCAATGACTTCGATAGAACTAGAGGGTATTATGCTAAGCGAAATAAGCCAATCAAAGAAAGACGGTTACCATATGATCTCTCTGATATAAGGAATTTGAGAGGCAGGGCAGAAAGGGAGGGAAAAATAAAACAAGAGGGCACAAGGAAGGTTGACAAACCATAAGAGACTCAATCTCAGGAAAGAAACTGAGGGCATCTTTGGCAGGGGGAGGGATAGGGTGGCTGGGTGATGGAGGGTATGTGCTATGGTGAATGCTGTGAATTATGCAAGACTGATGATTCACAAGCCTGTACCCCTGAAACAAATAATACATTACATGTTAATTAAAAATAATTATAGGATTACTTAAACTCAGCTTCTATGCAGGGCAGAATAGCCCATGCTCTAAGTTTCAAGTGACAACAAATCATGTCTAAAAATCATTTATGTTTTCCTTATTTTCAATGGAAATACGGTATCCTTACTACAATATTATAATTAGCACACCCCCAGTACTCTTTAGAGTCCAGGCAAATAATTTATCACCAAAATTGAGACTATTAACTAGAAGTATGTTGCATCTATTATCCTTTTTGTTCTGTAACAGAAGAATCGTGTATCTGGAAACTCCAGAGAACTAACCTGATTAATGTAATAAAGTTTATTTCAGATCAATAAAGGTTCAGTGCTTATTACATGGAAATGATTGTCCTAGCCAAGTTGGAGAATACAAATATGGCTAAGATACAGCTTCTGTTCTCTGAGAATATATGAGCAATGGAGGAAAGAGATATACACATAAATACTAGTTAATACATAAACTGGAGGAGAAGAAAGCTGAGAGATTTATTTTGGTTGAACAGAGCACTTAAGGATTCTTGAAGGAAGCAGGAGTTGAGTTGGCCTTAAAGGATTTGCAGGATTTTTTAAGGTAAGTTAGTCCAGCAGAGGCAAATTTGAGCAAGTTTCCCAGTGTCACATCATATGGTTAGCTATTTTGTTAAGTGTCTTTCTCCTTCACCTGAGTATTAGCACCTCTAGAATTGGGATTATGGCTTACCCATTTTGCAATATTACAGCAAAATATTTTGTTAGTTTTTTAGCAAAGACCTGGTACATTTTAAATTGGCAGTAAATATTTGTTGAATTAATCGATAGTTATTAGACTCCTATACAATTTTAATGCCATAAGTCTCTAACAGAAGTTGCTTTATGAAGAGTCATAAAGGTTGTACAAAAAGCCATGTTCAAATATTAAAAATTCAAATAGAAACCATATCTATTAACTCTGTGAAGGCTATGTGATTCCCACATTGTTTTTGGTATTTAAGGGGAGTAGAGTCACAGTTCTTAGGAAAAAATGGTGTACTGGGCACCGACAATGTAAGACCAAGGAAAGCAGGTGCTCGTAAATTGGGCAATCTCTTTTTTAGGCCAGACTCATCTAGACTTTACTGCTCAGTGAAGAATCTCATTCATCTTCGTTGAGGGACTGTGTGAGGCAATGAAAACTGTCTTAGGAATCATGGGAGGCTAGGGAGGTATTTGTGATGCTCATTACATTTCCAAATAAAGAACTGCCCAAATCCTATTCTTCCATGATCACTTCTACTGGCAGTGTTCCCCAAAGAGAGAAGTATATACAAAGAACCTTATTAGATCAAAAACAAGATGTTGCTTTCCTAACAAGTATGTGAGAGCTTAGTGACAAAGTTCAGGGCCCTCGCTTTAAGCTGTGGTGGAGGATATGGTCTCAATTTTGAGATAAGAATGGGGTTTCCTGGACACCTCGGTGGCTCAGTGGGTTAAGCCTCTGCCTTCGGCTCAGGTCATGATCTCAAGGTCCTGGGATCGAGGCCTGCATTGGGGGGGGTCTCTGCTCAGCAGGGAGCCTGCTTCCTTTACTTCTCTGCCTACTTGTGATCTCTCTTTCTGTCAGATAAATAAATAAAATCTTTTAAAAATAAAATAAAATCTTAACAAAAAAAGAATGGGGTTTCCAATTCTTTTCCTTTGCTCTAAATTCTGAGATCAAGTTATACTTTTAGGGGGGAGAGATCTGAAAGGTAAGCTCTGGCATACTATTCAGGTGCAGAGTTCTAGGTGGTGAAAGAGAGGAGATAAACCTGATAGGTCTGTATCAAAGATGCCAGCCCCTTTATATCCACCAAAGAAAAATAGAGTACAGCACTCAACTTGCTGCTCGATAAGGAAGATTGATAAATGTAGCCTAATGAATGCTCTAGATTCTAACCAATGTATCAGCTCTTTCTCTTTCAAAGGAGGGAAGTTAACAATGGTATATATAGGTGTGGTAGGAGGAGATTAAGGTGCCTATTAACTCTACAGTAAATATCACGCTCATGTGCTTGAGAGCATTTTCAATGATACTTGTCTTCTAGGAGGTACACTTTCATTCATTCATTTATTTATTCATTCATTCATTCATCCAGGAAATATTTAACAAGTGTGTTTATGTGCTAGGCATTCTGGTGGACATTGAAGATGCAATACTGAGTAAGAATCAAGTTCCCTGTCTTAATGGCATTTGTTGTCTACTGAGGGATAAAGAGAAGCGAACAGGTGATTACAGTACAACATAAAAGTACTCTGATAAAATACAGATGGTAGGGAAAAAAAGAGCAGGAGTCTCGAATTGATGGCATGGGCATGGCTAAGAAAACTGCACAGGAAAAATTTAGCCCAGCTGACACTTGAAGGACAAGAAAGAATTAGTCAGGTGGAGAGGATGTCAATTGTTATTTTGTCTGATCAGCCTCCATCACTCCTTCTTCAGGTGGAGGATTCCCTGTGGGGCAAGTATCCCACCCCCACTTTTGACCCATATGGTTTAAACAAGGTTGACATCAACTCCATAATCCTGGGGTCAGAGCATAATTCAGATCCCATCCATAAGAGCAGTTCATCCTTTCGGTCCTCATGACTGGTTCAATTATTTGAGTGTGACCTAAGCAAGGCCAGTGAGACTGATTCCAAGGGCACATGCCTAAAACCATTTGCAGAGATGTCCCTCTGATACATTGGAGCTGCCAAACTAGCAGAATGTAAGGCTGGAGCTTTGCAAATGTAGGTACATCACTCTATATCTGAAGCACAGGAGAAGGGGTGGGGATATATATGTACCATCACCACCTGTCTTTTTAATCACAAAAGCAGAAGTTTTCTCAGAAACCTCATTGCAGATTCCTCTTTTGGTCTCACTGGCCAGAAGCTGGTCATGTGGTCAACCCTACTTGCAAGGGATGCTGGGAAAACAAAAAACAAGATTTTCAGAATTGGCTTAGAACAACCATGGTCCAAGTGCTGGGCAGTTGCTATCCTGTCCAAAAAATAAACAGCATATTAAATATGTTTTAAATGTATGATCTATGCATTAGTTTTCTAGGGCTGCCATAAGAAATCCCACAGACTCGGTGGCTTAAACAACAGACATTTATTGTCTCACAGTTCTGGAGGCTGGAAATTGGAGACTAAAGAGTCAGCATGTTTAGTTTCTTCTGAGATCTCCTTGCTTTGCAAATAGCCACCTTCTCACTGTGTCCTCACGTGTTCTTTCCTTTGTGCATGCATATCCCTGGTGTCTCTCTGGGTCTCCAGGTTTTCTCTTCTCATAAAGACACTAGTCAGATTGGATTAGGGCTACCCTAACTGCCTCTTAAACTCATCATCTCTTTAAAGACCTGTGTCCAAATATAGTCACATTTTGAGGTCCTGGGGGCTAAGCACATATGAAATTTGAGGGACAAAATTCAGCCCGTAACAACCTATGACATTAATTTCATCCTGGAAAGTTTATGAATGTATTTCTACTAAGCAATGGCAGGGGAGGAAACTTCCTTTCTCACTACATGTTTAAAACATTAAAAATCACCATTTAAAAAATCACTTTAAATTTATCAAAGGAAAAGAGATTCAGTGTTGTAATTAGCATCCCTTTGATTAACAGTGAAGGCTAACACTTTTCAGGTATGTTCTCCTCATGTAACTTCATCTTTTATTGTACCAGGTGTCTCTCAGCTCACTCTGATTTCAGACATGGCAATTGCAGGCAGGTGACTGGCTCACATGGCCCTCAGTACTTACCATGGTCCTGCCCCAGAACTCTTCTCACTGTGGAATGGGGTATTGGTGAAACTCCTCTCTGCAAACAGGCCTGCCCAGCTCAGAAGTGTGGCGGATTTAGCAACCCAGAGACAACTTTCAATCAATGAACTATGGAAGACAGCAAATAGGTGCTTTTCTCCAGCCATCTTTGGGCAGATGAATTTGCACAGTCTCTGTATTCCTAAGTGTATCCTAGTGGGATTGAGCCTCAGGTATCCATCGTGGTGGCCAACTCAACTGCACACTATTGTATTGGCTTTTCTTCCTCCCCCATGCAATCTGCTCAGCTCTTCACTTCTGTTTTCTGGGTTCACCCTCTCTCCCCCAAATAAATCACCTATCATTTGCATAAAAATTCTATTCCAGCTTCCGTTTTCTAGAGGCTAAGACAACTGTAAACTGTTCTTTGGTTGTACCTTTTTAGTTTTATCTTTTTCATTGTTTTCCATGAATGTTTTCTATATCGAGGATATTAACCTTTTGGGACACTGTCAACAGAGTTGGTAAGAAAAGTTATTATGTTTCTTGAACTCTATGCTGCACCAAGCTATATTTAAGTTCAAGAGAAAATATTCTTGTTTTTGTCTTCGTACTTTAGAAAAGTAATATGTAGCAGTATCCATTTCATATTACTGTTTCCATCACAGTTTTTAAAGTAGGAGTCATATGTATACTTCTGTATGATCCTACCTGATATCAGATGGTTCCCTTTTTAGTGCTGTGTATTGTAGTTTTAGATATAGAGCACCCTTCTGTGTTGTGTTGAGAACATGAACAAAATAGGTTCTAAATGTGTCTGCTTCTTGCAGTTCATCTGTTTTAGGTAAGAACAACACTCATTCTCTTGTGTGCTCCATTTCCTTTGAAATGCAGCTTTAATTTTGTACTGCTTCAATGCTTTCACCTATTGTTCCTCACAAATGGGTCTGTGCGTTGCCAGAATTAGCTTATATCCCAGGAAGAATAGAAGGTGCATTCTGTCAAAATTGCTGGGTTCTTGCCCAAACCTTTAGAGGCCTGCAGGCTCAAATAATTCTGAGACTTGTAGAGGCATCATCGTGACTGTCAGGTAGTCTTGAGATAGGAAGTCCTAACCCATTTCACATTGAATTCGAACATAACAGGCCAAGGAAGAGCTTATGCATAGGGAGAGCAGAAGGGAGATAAAGTGAAGCCTGCAGAATTCCTGAGCCAACCAGGATCCAGCTATAGAGACAGTGAATATAATTCCTGCGGCAAAAGGAAGGACTTAATAACTGGAGATAGGACTGGATGAAGTCAATGAGGAATGCTTCAGAAGGATTAATTACCCCTACTTATAAAAGTCAGGGGAAGAATCAACATTATTTTACCCTCTCAGATTATCTTTGTTTAAAACTCAGTCTAGTCAATTTCATTTGAAAATAATTAGCAAACATCTGGTGTTCTATGGCTATTTCCCTCCCCATGATATAGATTCTTCTCACTTGGGTGAACATTAATGGCATTTCCTTGCAGTGACTGCTCCTTTTCTGAGGAGGATTTCTGTAAGTAGAAGCCACAGCTGAATTGGGTGCTGTTTCTTATACAGTAGGGTTATCTATCTTGTTCATCTAGAGCTCCAGTCATAAAGTTATGGATTCATTATGCTATTTTAACTGCCACTGATCGTGATAATCAGAAATGTAACTCTGCAAGTGTGTCAAATCATTTTAAAGATGTAACAGGCAGGTAATCAATCTTCTACTCATTTTGTCACCTTTTTTTTATAACTTGAACTCTCCTCTTTGATAAACACCTAGATATTAGTGTTTTGAGCTGAAGTAGGAGGTACTAAATCATAGCTCCCCAAAATACAAAAATCCATACAGAAAGTCTCACTGAACAACTGATTTGAAGAATCTAAGTGAAGAGGCTGCATTGAGGTAAGAGGTAATAAGGGTCACCAGAGCAAGACAAATGGGACACGTTGTGGGACTTCATCTTAAGAGGTTCCCTGAGGCCCAGACTACAGACTCAGATCTGAACCTTAAACATAAGAAAGGGCAGGAATATCAAGAGCTCCAATCCCACACAAACATTGCCCCTTCCTTTATGGTCCCTTCCCTGCCTCTTTCCAAAAACAGTTTACAGTATGAAAAATGATGCAGTATATATGAGAGAAGAAGAGAGCAGAATTAATAGACCTTACTATTACCTGGTAAGAACTAATAACTATAATTGAACAAAGGGTTGGGCTTAATTCATTGGTAGCCAAAAACAAAACAAAACAAAAAACAACAATATAACCATTGCTGGGAGGGAGGGGTGGATAGAGAACCACAAAAGAGCTGTAAACTTGTCTGGGATGACTTCCTCCTTATGATTATATTTGTTTGTGGGAATATTATGTGCCACATTTAGCAACATAATGGAAAATATTATTGTTCTTTGTGAGTCTGAAACACTTTCATCAATTCCTAAAACATCTCAGGCTTCTGTCTCACTGAATATCACCTGCTGGTAATGGAGATCCTGAGTGTTCAGGCTGAGATTTTGCATTTGTTTCCACAAGTTTCAAGGGCTATTCACGCAAATTTTTAATCTAATTCTTTTATTTGAACATGTCCAGACTATAGAAGTTGCACGCATTTGAAACAGGTAAGGTGCAGGTCACTGGTTACTAAAGCTTAGGGCAGATTTATTTCCCCTCAGAGCCAGACCTAAGATAGAAGTTTCTAGTCACTGCACTACATTAATGGGTAGTTGCCTCCAGGCCACTCTTTTGACTATGGATGAAAACAGTAGTGTTGGCCTGTGATTGAAGCTGTTGAATCAAGAAGGGAGCAGGGCTCATTATATAGTTACCTGTACTCATAGTAGTAAAACTAACTGCTCCACCTTCAACAACAGATGTGTCAGCAAGACCTTTAACTCAGATATACAACTTGAGCTGAGACTCAGCGGTAGCACCCAATAAAAACAGACCCCTAAAAACTGTATTGTACCTTTCAGTTCGTTATTTCAACACTTCACTCACTCACCTGATGCACCTGTTTAGGATGATATCGGCTTCTGAAGTGGAATAATTCCAGAGTTTTTTCTTGAATGATTTCTTGTATCTGGTTTTCCCTCATGCTTTCCTTCTGATGCTTGTTCATGCTTCTCTCATTCTGAGTTCTGGATTCTTCTCTTGATTGCAGTTTGCATTAGCCAATTTAGGTAAACACTTTGATCAGTCCAACACAATCCCAAAGACCCTGCACATAGGTGCAGGTCCTTAAGTCCATTATTCCTCATGTTAACTCACATGCAGATTGAGGGAAGGAAAAAAATCCAAGCTGGGAATGGTGGGATCCACCATTGAACAACTCTGGGACCTTGAGAGAAAGGCAGGTCTGCAGAGTAAAAACCTGATCTTGTAAGAAGCCTAGTCCTGTGGATGGGATCCAAAGAGACAGATCACAGAGAAGAAAAAAGTCAAAATTGAAGTATGCCAGGATGCTTCTGAATCCTTCCTGGGAATGGCAGATTCTGCTATAAAAAAGACAATGCAGAGCAAGAACCCACTAACACTGTCTGGGTGTAGAGGAACCTGACAGTTCTAAGTTTTGTCAACTGCACATTGGACCATAGGATCCAGCAATTCTAATTCTGCATATATGCATTCCCAAAATAAAGCAACAACTCAAATAGATATTTCTATACCCACGTTCATAACAGTATTATTCCTAAATGCAAAAGGTGGAAGTAACCTAGTGTCCATCAACAAATGAACTGATAAACAGAGATGGCATAGACATATAATGGAATATTATTCAGTTTTAAATAGGAAGGAAATTCTGACACATTCTACAACATGGATGAACTTTGAAGATATTGTTTTAAGTAAGCTAAATCAGTCACAAAAGGACAAATCCTGTATGATTCCACTTACATAAGGTAGACTAGTCAAATTCAGAGGGACAGAAAGGAGAAGCGTGGTTGCCAGAGCATGTGAGGAGAGAGGAATAGAAAATTATTTAGTAGGTACAGAGTTTCATGGGAAAAGATTGAAAAATCCTGGAGATACTTAGTGGTGGTGGTGGCACAGCATTGTAATTGTACTGAAAGCCATGCACATAAAAATAGGTAAAGTGGTAAATTTTATGTTAGACAAATTATAGCACAATTTTTAAAGAGGAAAAAAGAAAATGGGAGAAAGAAGAAAAGTGAGTTTGGCCCAGTGGGATGTGAGAGGAGTGCGTTCCATAGCTGTTGACATCCACCGGGTACTCTAAGGGAAAGGATCATCCCTGAGAGTGTAGGTGGAGGCTGCTGTTGAATCTAGCTGTGGGGAGCAAAAGAAGACAGATGAAAGTTAGCAGGGGTTCAGTTCCTTATAAATATTGGCTCAAAAAATCAGCCATGGGTGAAAGGATCCCACAAATAATCTAATGTTGTTGTACTAATTAGAGCACTCTGATTTGTTCAAATGTCTGCTAACATGTTTACAGCACACACACACACACACACACACACACACACACACACACACACATTACATGGGTGCTGCTCCTGCATGACTGTGCAGTCCTAGAACCTATTTAGCCCTGGGAATTTGCACCCTGTGTGACTGTGCCTCATTTAGCCTTGTCCTTGAGCATGCCCTACTGAACACCCTCAGGTAGGATGTGAGTGTGCAAGTCAATGGGCGAAGCAGCACTAGAAGCAATCAGGAGTGTCCAGTGCTGATGGACGCTCATAGCATTTGGCTCCAATGCCTCCCAAAGATCATGTTCAAGGGTCTTCAGATAGGCAAGCAGCAATATGAGACTGACCTACAAATTTAGCCAATACTTGCTCTTCACTTTGACTTCAGCCTCGGCTTTCAGAGACCCAAATAGCTGAGTGCCTAACTGTTGTGTCATTCCTGATTTCTCTGCAGTGATGTGTGATCAGTGATCATGAGACTGCACCAGTTACCCTTGGGTCTAATCAATGAATCAATACCAGTAACAAACAGGACATGCCATTTAGATGTCTTGTTATTGTCAGAATATTTACTTTCAAATATGGGTAAGCATTTTAGATGTAACTATGATTAAAACTACCTTGTGTGTTTTAGTTTCTGGGGCTCTTTGAGATTCAGTTGAAGTTTAAATATATATTTATGAATGCAGAGTAAGCTGATGCAATAATTAATGGTGATTGTGAACAACACCTTTATTTTCACATAAAATAAATATTTTTCAAGTAGTTAAGTAGAGAAATATTTAGTTCATGGGATTGCCTCGTTAAAATTGTATCATCATCATTTACTAAATCGTCAAGCACAGTAGCTGAGGAGAATGAAGGCATCACTTCAGTAATCACTATAAGAAAATAAATCAAATTTGGGCACGTGGGTAGCTCAGTAGGTTGAGTCCAATTCTTGATTTCAGTTCAGGTCATGATCTCAGGGTCTTGAGATCGAGTCCCACGTCAGGCTCCATGTTCAGTGGGGTATCTGCTTGAGGTTTTTCTTCCCTTTCCCTCTGCCCCTCACCCTGCTCATGCTCTCTCATTCTCTCTCAAATAAATAAATAAATCTTTTTTTAAGAGAAAATAGATCAAGTTTGACATTATGTTTGCCATGCCACCTGAAATTGTTTCCTCTACTGGCAGAGTCAGCCACAAAGAACTTTGTTCCTTCACTCACTTCAGTGGAGAATAAACAGCTGCTCACCACCCAAACCTGCAGTTCAGCGACCACACATTGCAATCTAGAAGCTGGCAGTGCTGAGAAATTACTTTTCCCACACTAAGTCCCACAATCTTAAATTTTGCCTCCTGAAAATCTAAACCATTAAAAATTTTATAATATATTATTAAAACATATTATTCAATGATATTCGTTCTGTGAAGATTAGGACAATCAAGAAGTGCTCTTTTTCCTGCAAAGGAGGGTGCTCCTGGATGCGGGATTTGTGTGCTGCCATCAGGAAAGTCCAGGGCTCACTGGAATGAGTTGGTCACCCTAATGATGGTGATGCAGCCTCAGCCTCGGATTTGATTTCATATTGACTTTAACATTTAGCCAAAAATCTGTATTTGACTTACTTCTGCCACTAAAATCTTGCAGTGTTTGGTAGAACAACATCTAGTGCAATGCTGACCTCCTTTCCAGCATGGAAGAACCTAGGAGCCTAGAAGGACTAGGTCTGGAGGGAAAGTAGAGGGCTGTTTAGTGACCCAATAGAGTTGATATTATGTACCCAATCTCCCAGCACCTCATGGACTGACCCAAAATCCTGGGCCCCAGGAATGAGCCCCGGCATCCATGTACTTCTCAGATTCAAAACTCTACCGTCCTTATGGTTGCTATTGTTCACTTCCCTACAGGACAAGGACTCTGCTTATGTTTTTACTTCTCAAACTGCCTGGTACTCCAGTTTTCATTTAGTAGGCCCCACTCCTGGTCTGAGTCCTTTACATAAATTTGAGGGGGGGTTGTTTTGCTTTGTTTTTAAAGATTTTTATTAATTTATTTGAGAGACAGAGTATATGAGCAGATGTAGGGAGACGTAGAGGAAGAGGGAAAAGCAGATTCCCCACTGAGCAGGGAGCCCAAATCAGGGCTCAATCAAGGACTCTGGGATCATGACCTGAGCATAAGGCAAATGTTTAAATGACTGACCCACCGAGGCACCCATATATATATATATATATATATATATATATATATATATATATATATATATATGTTTTTGTTAGTTGAAGATCAGTCAGTGCATTGCTTTGGAGTTTTTAAACATCATCTAGATTAATGAGCCAGAACCATTACTCTGCTTTTTCAATATGCTGAAACATAATGCAACAGATCAACAGATCAGTAGGTCTGTTCTTATGCCTGAAACAGCTTCTTATTTATATAAAAGGCTATTTGGTTGAAACTCAACTTTCAATTTGTGGAGAAAAAAAGCTGATCAAATGTTCAAGATTGGTCTATATTTTGGAGATTTAAAAAGAATTCTCTTTCTAAAACAGAGGAGTTGGAGAGGATGATGATAAATTGCCAATTATTATGGTAATGCCTGTATTAATACATTCAATCCTCACAACAGCTTTGTCAGTTAGGTCCTGTTCTTGTTAGACTCTAAGTCTAACTAGTGCTGGTACTGAGTAGGGCAATTGAGACCACAGTCACAAAGCTAAGAATTGATAAAGCCATGATTCAAACCCAGGTACTTTGCTCCACTCTTCTTCTATTTTTTGTGATGGATAGAATATAGTCTTTATTATTTCAATAGTACAATTTTATAGCTATATTGTGAAAGAATATCTTTGTAGCTTTCATTTAAACTTCATTTTTTTCATTAATTAAAAACTAATTTTACTCACCCAAGTCATTCCAAACAAAAGTTACAAGATTACGGAATAATCTTTAAAAATTGTATAGGATTCAGCAACCAGCTACTTATGATTTGAATCAATGTCAGTGTTCTTTTAGTGGTAAAGAAGCATATAACCCATCCTGTAGAGAGGGGTGGGATGGGGTAGGAAAATGGGCAGGGTGGTATGGAAGTGGAAACCAAAGAGTCTTAAAGTTACCTCCTTAGAACATTGTTTCATCTTAAAAAAAAAGAAAAATATCATAATCATATTTAAAATGGCTATGAACCCGTACTATAATAAGGACAAGAAACTTTCCATCTGAAATGAAGGCACAGATTAGCCTTGTAAATAGCCGCCCTCAAGATCAACTGCCTGTCACTCCACACTCAAAGATACTTAGCACAGTATAAAAGGCGCAATGGTCTCTCAGGTCTAGAATTTTCTGATTTTGAGTAAGACTGCTTCACTGTTTGTCTATATTCTCTTCTGTCCAAATCAGTGAAGAGAAGCAAGTATCCAAAGGGCTATTTTCCATGCTTTTGGGGCAATATCTAGCCCATAAGATGCTAACCTATACAATGCTATTATCGGTCATAAATAGATTGAGATGACTTACTACCATGAAAATTAATAAGAGTATCTCTGACTGTATTAGAACTTGCTGAAGATGTGCAAAGCACACTCATAAATTCAGTTAAGTCCCTAACAACCCTGACAGTTAGGAGTTATTATCCCCAGCACATATGTAAAGAAAGAGAGAAATAGAAATGCTAAGGATCTCTTCCAGAGTCACACAGTATTTTGATTGCAAATCTAGCATACTTTGCATTATTCATAGACTAATAATTAGACATGAACAATCAAAAGAAGAAGAGACTCCTTTGTATTTGTGATGTTAGAGGGCATTAAAAGAGATGGCATACATTTTATTTCAAAAACAACAAAATGATATTGAAGGAATTCTGTCATTAATTCCTCCTGCTAACACTCTTTAATTCTTCATAAAGACATTAATGAAAACCTTTTGGAAATCTGTATCCAGTCGACTATGTTTTCATTCTTTTTCTCATACTCTCATGCATGCACACACACATGTATCTTATATAAATCGCATATATATTCACATATTTTATACACATTACTTTAAAGTAGGCAGAATATCTGCATTCAGAATTTTACATAAATTAATGATTCCCAGGTTCAAACCTACTGATAATTGAGATGCCTTGTGCATGGAGTGTGCTTTACAGAAATATTAATACTAGGAGATTGATTCAGTGAAAGCCATGCACTGTCTAAGAGCTATGCCCATATTACTTATTAAAGAAAAAATTGCTTTCACTAAAAATGTAGAAAACAGCTCTATTCATTTTTCATTATGCCTAGATAAATATTACCAGGGATGTCTTATTATGTTGAATGTCTTTCTGCACATAAAATGCACATTAAAATAGAAAATTCACAAAACAGGTAAATATTTGTTGTCATGTCTACAGTTGGGAGGTAAAAGTCTACAGTTTGGTTGACAAAAGAAGATGGATGTGGATACAGTGAAATGGGAATTCCCAGCCATAATTCAGTTTTCTCTTTGTATTCCATTACCAGCCTGGAGTGGTTGGTGACTGAATCTGGAGCCCTGGATAGTTTTATATGCACCCTTGGGTTAAAGAGATACTTTGACTCCAATTGAAAGTTACAAGAAGCCAAATAAAAAGTAATAAAGAACCAACTTCAGCTTTTTCTGTTATATTTTTCTTTATATATGCTTCTCGGGTTTTTTTTCCTTGTTATTTTAATTAGACTTATTAAAATTTCTTTAGTATGTATATATTTGAACCAAATATTCAGTTAGTGAGAAAAATATTAAGTGGTGTCAACATTAGCCATCACACACCTTGTTCACCCTGACTAGGGACCTAAGAAATTCCAGAATAAGTATGGCATGGGGAAATGAGTCCATGACCTGTATGTGTGGGGAAGGTTGTTTGGTTGGACATAAAATTGTGAACTTTCCAATATTTCATATAATGGATACTACCTGACTAAATTGTAAAATCAAGGTTCCATTTTTCTGTGTGTCAGAAATTACTGTAGCTGAGGGAACTTCTTTTTCCTTGATTATTCATTGCTATGATAAGCCTAGTGGAGAAACTAGAACATTTTCAAGAACATAAAAATCAACTGCAATCACAAGCCTATGGTATCTACATTTTAACTTTGAAACTGGTGCTCATAGATCTTTGTCCTTTCACCAAAAACCTTTTCCTTTTCTGGAGAAGCAAGATATCCATGAGGAATGACTCAGTCATATGCATTGGAAAAGATGTCATGTCAAAGATGACATAAAGATGTCATGTCAAAGAAAAATTTAGCATGATTCTTCTTAATACTGGATTCCATATTCTCAGCTTTGGTGGACCACACACACAAGAGATGATTCATCTCAATACTCCCCGCAAAACCTAGCATAATGCTTTGCACACAGCAGGCACTCAATAAATGTCTTATTATGCATTGAGTCCACAAACTAAATCTATTTATCCTGCCCATGTCCATAGCTCTCAGGACAGACTTGGATAAGAATAACATCTATTTGTTGGAGACATTTATTCACAAAGCTGCTTTTATAGTGTTACCTTTGAAAATACAGGGTGCTAGAGTTTATTGTCATGTTTAGAACAATCTATAAAAACAGAATGAGAATGACAAGTAGCCTGCTGTGCAGGAAACATGAGTGGCCATCTTCACAAAGAAGATGATAAATATTGACTTAACTCAATAGAAATTAAATTTGTCAGGAAATTAATTAATTTATTCATTCATTCATCAAGTGTCTCCAGAGAAACAGAACCAAAAGGATATATAGAGGGAGATAAAGAGGAAGGAAGAGATTTATTTCAAGGAACTGACTTACATGATTATGGAGGATCTGTAGTCAGCAAGCTGGAGACCCGAGAATTGACCCAAGACAAGCTGATGTTTCCACTCAAGTCCAAAGGCAAGAAAAGATCAATGTCCCAGCTCAACAGTCAGATGGAAAGGTCACTCCTGGATCAGCCTTCTTTTTTTTTTTTTTTTTTTTTTTTAAGATTTTATTTATTTGACAGAGAGAAACACAGCCAGAGAGGGAACACAAGCAGGGAAAGTGAGAGAGGGAGAAGCAGGCTTCCCGCCGAGCAGGAAGCCCGATGTGGGACTCGATCCCGGGTCTCCGGGATCATGACCTGAGCCGAAGGCAGTCGTTTAACCGAGCCACCCAGGCGTCCCTGAGGATCAGCCTTCTTATTCCATTTAAGCCTTCAACTGATTGATTGAGGCCCATCCACACAAAAGAGGGCAACCCTGCTTTATGCAGTCTATCACTTTAAGTGTTAATCTCATCCAGAAAAACCCTCACTGACACCCCCAGAATAATACTGGGCAAATGTCTGGGCACCCTGTGGCCTGGTCAAGTTGACATGTAAAATTAACTGATCACAGATATGAAGGATTCCATTACTCCTTTCACCCATCATTTTATTTCATTGTTAGTTTCTCAGCTTTACAAGCTTATTTCTAACTTTTAACCTATGCTTTGTTCATTTATTTTCCCAGTTTATATGTATTATGTATAATATCTATCATATATTATTAGTATATGATATAGTTATAAATATATAGTTACTAATGTATAGTTAATTAATAATATACATGTACGTCCCGCATATAGGCACACACACACACACACACACACACACACACATAATCATTTGTTTCCTGAATACCTCCCTATACACTGATTCTCACTTTCCAAAGAGGACGCCCATTTTTTAATTCTTTAGCTCTTTCTTTAAGAACATATCTCCATCTTTCTAAAACACAAGATTGGAGTACTATTTCTTGGTATTGCTGTTTTAACAAATGCTGATTTCCTACAAGATGAGAATCTTATTTTTTGTGTTCTCCTCTCTTTCTCCCTCTCTCTCCCCATTGATATGGTTGGTAATAGGACGTGTCTTTTGGTTCAAACAATGTCTCAGTCTGTGTTTCCCAGAAAACAGCACTTAAGGCAAAGTTTACAGGCTAATACTTTATTGGAGGTACAATCCTAAGATGCAAGAGTAGGGAGATAGAGTCAAAAAAAAAAAAGGGCAGCAAACATAAGGGATGATGCATGATTGAGCAGTTGCAACCTCCCAAAAAACTAGCCAATGGCTTGGCCACATACAAAGACTCCAGAATGGGAGACCAGATCCCCTTAATCTCACAATACATACATAAAGAATGTATTAGCTCCTTCCCATCTCTTGTTTCTCACGAGTTAGCAAAGCTTCCCCAGAGGGGCCTTCACCACTCCGCACTGCCAGGCTATGCTACCCAGGCCTTCTGTGAGGAACGTAATGGAGTGGTGCTGAGGCCCAGCTCCCCCATCCCCCTGGGGCAGACTGAGATGAGGTAACTACTGGCAGTCTATGGACAGTGTTCTCCAAGGAATAAACAGCCAAAGTATGGGGGTGAGAGGAGATGAGGAACAAATCTGGAGCCATATAAATTGGGTCACATACAATCAATATTGAGTTTTTATATTTTTGAGACCAAATAAATAATACTCATAGTGGAGTCCTATATTATTCTAGATTATATTTTCTTGTAGAATTTAAAATGTTTCCTTCTTTTGAAAATTTACTTTTATTTGCTTATTTATATTTACTTGTTATTAATTTATTCCCGAACTCTGACAAAACTGTAAATATCTGTTTAAGCATATCACGTATTCTATTTAGTATTTTTCCTTCTTAGCAACATTACTTTAGAGCCATCTGACCTCTTCCTCTCATCTCCTGAGTGCTGCTCTCTAGACCTGCTCAAATCTGATATTCAGAATGTCCCTTTGCCATCATTTTGAAATTGTCTTTTGATTCTCTTATATATGGGTCCCTGTTTCCTGAGTCCAGTGTCTTCCCCTTTCATAGTTTGTGTTCCAATTTCTCTGGAACAAATCTTCCAGCAACATTGTGAAAAAGATAATATTTTTGAGATCTTACATGTCTGAAGATATAGATGAGGTTCAGGGAAGAAATCCCCAAAATGTGCCCCTTTGGCATATTATTTTGAATTAAGGTTACATAAGAAACAGCTGAAGGGCACTCTGATTGTCCCGTATCTCCCTGGAAGTAAGAAACAAATTCCCCATTCGAACAGTACCCTTCCTGCACCTGGAGGGTAAAAGGCATCCTCATCACCTGACATAGGGACTACAGTGCCAAGAAGGTGATAGAAACAAACCTTGTTACTTCTTCATTAATTTACTACCCCAAGTCCAAATTTCTTTATGTTGTCAATTCTTCATAAATGTATTTCTTCTTTGTCTAAAAGATACAGAAACTGACTGCTTTGGTCACTTCTTTGAGCTCATATTTTTCTGAGCTCTTATATATACAAAATCAAATTTTTTTTTTCTCCTATTAATCTTTCTAATGTCAATTCACCTATTAGACCAGTCAAAGAACCTAGAAGGGAAAAAAGGAAGAATTTTCTTGCCCTACAATGTCTTTCGTCTTCTCACCACTTTTGATGGGATGTTTAGCTGTATATGTACTGCAGCCTCCCTGGGAATTTTGAAGGCACTGCTGCGTTTTGTTTTCTCCCCAATTTTTTGTTGAGAGACCTACTGCCATTTGATCCCTGATACTTTGATGAGATCCTCCCTCAACCAGATATGCATATTCATTGTGCTGGGAACCCATTGGATCCCTTTAGTCTGTACACTTCTGCCCTTCCATTCTGGGACATTTCATTGTGCCATCTCTTGATTTTCCTCCTCTCTAGTTTATGTTCTCTATTCCTGAAACCTCTATCATTTGGTCAGTGGTACCACTGATCTGATTTTCTACATTCTTGATCTTCTCTCTCCCCTTTCCCTAGTTCTTTCTTTTTGTTTCCCTCCCTGACAGACTTCAACTTTATCTCTCACTTCTCTACTGAATTTTTTATGTCTGCTATTAATTTTTAATTTTCAAAAGCCCTTTTTGATAGAATTACTATCCTTTGTATGTTCTTTCTTTAGAGCTCCCTTTTCTTTTTCTAGATGCAATTTGTCCTTCTTTATTTCTTTTGCTGCTTCTTTCAATCTCTAAATATTTTAGCTATTAAAAACATTTAACTAGTTGCTTAAATGTCTTTGTCTATTTACTTCATGTAAATGTTTCAACTAGCTATTTAAAACGGGACTCAGCCTCCCCCACCACCATAGCTCTTCTCTTCACTTCATTTACACCATAACTTTAAACATCAATTAAATGTTGGTGACTCCACCCTTTCATGATACACTATAAAAAACACCCCTCCATGCCCATCATTCTCTGTCTTTCTGCCCTTCACTCTGCTTCACTACTCTTTCCTTTCCTGTATTTTCAAGTGAAAAATTTATTAGCAAACAAACATGCACATATGTGCACACACACATTTATATTAATTTTAACTCCTCAGGAGAAACAGGTTTCTACATGACAGTGTAGACAATGGGCAAAAGAATCAGGGTCCCTATCAAGAGTTTAATCATCAGCTTTTTGTAAACAGATTTCATGGGATGGAATAAAGAGTGGCAAATTCTGAGTGATTCTTTGGGGGATTATTTAAGAGCGGAGTGTCTGCTCTTCTAAGTACTTTCTTTCTGGAATTTCTGTTGAATTGTTTATATTTGTACTATTTATTGCAAGACAGCTGCAATTCAAAACAAAGGGCTATCTATGTAGTAGATATTTAAGTACTTGGTGTCTTGTCAACTTTATGTGCTTGCTTGCTTTTTTATTATTTATTTATTTATTTTTAGAAAGCATGGATTTTTCTGACTGACTGAGCTAAATAGAAATGACCCCAAAACAAAAATAGAGTTTATTGGGTTGGGAGTTTGACTTATCTAATTTTAGGAGTATGCTGATTACCCAGAATAAGTCTTTAAATGGATTTCAAGATGGTATAAGAATGATTTTGAATCTAAGAGGTAATAGGGTCCGTGGTCAAAGGTTTATTTTATGCCAAGCATCAGAATTTCACTGGTCCAGGCCAGGGTTGCTTCTCAGCAGAGAGAAAATGACCCCACCCAATTTCTCTGGCCAGCTTTTATAGGGTGACCCCCCAAATCACAAGCTAGCCAGGGTTAATTTGCACTTCTATTGCTCCAGGAACCGGGAGGTTGAGGGCATTTGGGTGTTCCTATATGGTCCCAAATACCGGAAACTGGTTGCCCATTCTTAGTTTGCATCTCCATTGTTCCTTGGGCGTCTCCCCCAACCTGGCTCGCCTTTGTTTTCCAGGGGTGTTTGCCCATATTTCCTGGAGCTGTTTTTCTGACTAAATAGCAAGGTGGCTTGGACTTTTAAATAGGTCCTTACAAGAGGCTGTTATAAAGAGCTGAAAAAATTAAACAGGTAGTGATATTTAAAACACAAGGCTGTGTCAGAGTTAAAGAAGATGGTGTCATTTGAAAAATAGGCAGGTGGCATTGACAAAGTGTGTCACATCTTTGATTAGCCAGCATCGTAACACCTCCAAGTCCATGACAGGGAGAATTTTTTATTTAATGAATTTTGAAGGAAAATAGAGCCAGCATTCCTCTATACCAACCAGTAAGACCTTATAGTAATTTTCCCAGCCTCCTTTGCAGCTAGATTATGAACATGTAGACTGGCCAATCATGTTTGCTCACATGGGAATTCAAATCAGGAGCCAGTGTTGCAAAGAGGAAGGCCTGTGGAGGATCCATGTCACAAGCAGCATCTAGGATCCAGTGACTACTGCGAAGATGAGATCTAGTGTCTTCTGTCGCCCTCAGGGCAACAGGATCCTCACCAGACTAGTTCTTCCTTTTGTTCTGGGTCGGCTTCTCCAGCCTTCCTCTCATTTTTCTTCTTTTAAGAATTACTCTTCTGCTGAAATTAGACTTCAATTTCTCTTGCTTAACACTGGAAGCACTGACTAATACCAAAACACTGCCTATACTCTAACAATAATCACAAATATATTACTATTGGGGAAGCCTGTGTTTATCAAAAAGAGTTTCAGTGAGCTATATTAGAAATTGAGGTTTGGGGGGATTGAACATATCAGCTGATAGTACCCTTCCCTGTGCCCTTCAGTGGGGAACACCCACATGATGATGCCGTCCAAATTCCCTTCGTCTTAGAATATATTACAACCCTCTTTGAGTGGGGGTAGTTAGAAGTGCCCTAGCATTTCGTAATCTTAGAGTTGATTGGACATTCACAAAATGATATCTATCTCTTTGGCTCCAGTGTAAAGAACACAGGCAGATTCATCCAAAAGATTTTTTTTGGATGTGATGCCAAATATGCACAGAAAGACACAAAAATCAAAATGAGACACCCCCCCCAAAAAAGATAACTATCTTAAAACTGGCTGTCCACTACAGTTGCATCTGTAGGCTTGTTCTTTCTCCTTTTTCTGTGCCCTCATGAGATGTGGCATGTTGTGGTAGAAGAGTAGAATGGGTTAGAAAGAAATATAAAAGATGTATCAATCTGGACAACAGCCTATGTAAATCTTTGTGAAAGATCTCTCCTTAGAGCTATGCTCAAGACATTGAACTGCCTGCTCCCATGATGTCCAATGAGCACTACAATGTCAATACAATTTCTTAAGATTGTGTAAGCTAGCCAGATACTGGTTCTCAGGAAGTTGTCAGCTTCTAAGTGAAGGTCCTTAAAGCCTCAGGATGAAAGGAGAGGATCTTAACAATTGTTGCTAATGGTGTTAAAACCCAGTAGAGCAATATATAAACATAAAACACTTAGCAAGTTCTGCCATATATGGTTGACATATCTGAAAAAGACTTGGAGCAAAATTATTAAATATAGTTCACCATAATCAACTTATTGTCCAAAAAGTAGATATAGGAATGTTCAGCATCCTGGCTAAGAGTATGGGCTTTGGAGCCAGGCTCCTGGCTCAATCCTGGCTTATGTCCCACTCACTGTTTGATTTTGAATAAGTCATTGAATCCCTCTGAACTCATTTACAAAAATGTCCTTAAGAATAACTGGTTTATGGTATTTTGAAAATTAACAAAAGAATACTTAAAGGTCGCTATATAACTATGTGACACATAGTGAGTATACACTCAATTATAGCAATCACTGTTATGATGAATAAGCGCAAGCCCAGGCCCTGTCTGTTCCATAGCACCTTCTACTGGGCTGGTCTCTGACTGACTCTCTTCATGAGTCAGCTGCAGGGCTATGTTATTCCCTTTGTTTCATGTTCTGGCAGTGACTTCCCTTTACTATTTGCTCTGTCCTCTGCCATTGGTACATATTTTCCCTTCTTTCTTAAAAAGGTCCCTCCTGATAGCCAGATCCTATCCCTGTATCAACTAGAATTATGTGTGATGATATTCTGTATTATTGGAAACAACAAACTAATGTGTATCATCCCTCTCATTCTGCTTCTGTGGTCGCCGTTGACCCATGTAGTTTCTTAAAAATATCACAAAGCCTATTGCAGCAAAGACCTAGAGCCAGTAGATGTCCAGCCTAAAAGGGTTTCAGGTACTTCTTCTCCACCAGCATGGGCAGACTATAAATTTCCCTGTTTGCTTCTCACCTGTTAAATCAACAGCTAACACAGAAGAGGGAGTCTCAAAACTTCTAGTTTCCAAGGTACACTGAGAATATCAGCTGTTATGTAGATTGGTGTCTTATTTATGCTCAGCTGCTTTTATTTTGATGTCACCTTCCCCCAACCCCAAACTTGGCATCTTTGGCTCCTTTGGATTTGTTCTCTCTAATGTTAAGTTCTCAGTTTTCTTATGTTGACCCATCTTGGCTCACTCTCTTGGCCCTAGGCATTTCTATTGGGTTAAAAAAAAATCCCTTGTGCTAACTTCACAAAAAAAACCATAATCACTGTCCTGAATCACTTCCAAGGTGTGTATGTGGTAGTAAAGAACATCATTCTAGAATCAGCTTATCTGGATTCAAATCCCAATTTTTACACTTTTTAACTATGTGACCATTTAACTTGGCCAGGTGGCTTCATCCAGTTGAGTTTCCATATTGCCTCAGAAAATTGGTGTTGACATTCCCAAAACTATTATATGAGGATCAAATGAGACACATAAAATGCAAAAAAAAAAAGAGTACTTTATAAACTTATAGTATTGTTAGCCATTCAAAAGTTGAAAGATGGGTAATAAGGCTAACAAGTAATAAAAGGAGCTATCATCCCCCTTGTCCAAAACAAAGATCCATTAAGATGTATTTCTTGGGGCGCCTGGGTGGCTCAGTTGGTTAAGCAACTGCCTTCGGCTCAGGTCGTGATCCCAGAGTCCTGGGATTGAGCCCCACATTGGCCTGCTTCTCCCTCTCTCACTCCCGCTACTTGTGTTCCCTCTTTCACTGTGTTTCTCTCTGTCAAATAAATAAAATCTTAAAAAAAAAAAAGATGTATTTCTCAAATTGGACCCTGATGCCAAACCCTTAAAGCAAATGGAAAACAACAGTCTCTAGGCTCAGAAAAATCAGAATTTTGCTCCTTTTGTTCTTGGCATTATTTATTATGGACTTTTTTGCTTCTAGGACTTAAGAAACTGTTGTTTAACATGACAGTTGTCAATCGCCTTTTTAAAAATTGGGTTGCAGAAGATGTAACACTTGGGTTGTATTTCTGCATACAAAACTCATTTTCTTATTTTAATAAGAAAATGTGTTCATATGTAAGTTTTTCTTTGGTCGTGACCTTAATGACACAAAGTGGAGAACTTAGGTAATGGGCAAGTGCTGCTTCCCACGGATCATGAGACTGTTTGACCTTGGTAAAATAATAGAGCACGTCACTGCACACCCTGCAAACTCATACCCAGACCAAATAAAAGTAATAGCTTTCAGCTTGCAAGTGGGGAACTTGAGAGTTTGGGGTCAACTTCTGTTGATTAAGAACTGCAGTCTGACATCTGGATTTTCGAGGATGGACCTGTGATCACATCCACAAAGTCAAAATCCACCCTTCGTTCAGAATCTAAGAGAGGAGAGATTTCAATAATAACATCTGGAGTCTCTGTAAGACATACTTCTCAAAGCCTAAGGAAATAATTGATTCAACTGAGAATCAAAACGTCTTCTAATTATCCTGTTTGATAGGAAAACATAGAACAATTAAGGGATTGATCCAGTTACATGGTGTACACACTCACACCAGTTACTAGCTAACTTGACATTTGCTGCTCAGTCTCAGAGCCTTTGTTCTCTCCAAAACCCTTTTACTCATCTCTTCAGGCAATTTGACTTATCATGAATTGTACTGTTGCCAACATTTCCCTGAACACTTGCTTTTCTTTTCCACTATGAAATTAACTCCAATGTAATAGACGGATATTTGAGCTTGTGCTGCTCTGTGTATGTGTGTATTAAGAAGGGGATCTATCACTGCGGGGTGTATCTCTATGCACTTGGGCTACATTCTGTGTGTCCTTGATCTGGACAACAGAGAAGAGTGTGGGACGCTTTGGCCACCAGACTTAGAGGCTTCAGAGGGATGGTCAATCAGCTCTATCTCCAATGCCCACTCCAACAGTTCATGGTAGCTACTGGAAAGTTATGGTGGGGTTTTGAGATTGGGCTCAGACTCAGTAGGAAAAAGTATTGTGGTTCATTAGCAATGCTAGCCGTAGGTACAGGAAGGAGAAAAGCTGTACTTGTGCCATTTGTATAGCTTTCAGGTGAGCATTCAGAGCCCTTGAGTGTTTCAACCCTACCAGCCAAGACAGACAACATAATAATTTCTCATGACAGAAGGTTCAGGGAAGAAGAAGGACGGGATTTAAAATGTGGGACATTTATATAATACTTTGCCCTTTACAAAGGGTTTGCTCTACATAGGATCTTATTTAATTCTTCCAACAACTCCATGAGGCAGATGTCAATTTTATCTCCCTATTGCAGCAGAAGGATTAAAGGCTAAGAGAATGTAAAATGGTTAGCTCAAGGTCCCGTATATATCATAAATGACAGACTCACTACCTAAGCCCAGAATCTTGGATTCCAAGCTCTTCACCAGAAGGTTGTGAGGCGATCAAGCCCTCAGTTTTCGCCAGAGTCAAAGGGTGAACCTGAATGTTTGGTTGGGTTTTCTCTCTGTGGGGAGTTTTGGACCTCAGCAGAGAAATGCAGTGTGCTTACACAGACCCAGTATGGGCATACTCATCATTTCTTTCCTTCTTTTCAGGCAGTTTTCTTTATGAAAGCATTAGAACAGCCATTACACAGAGCTAGGAGAGGCAAGGAGGTGTTGCTAAATAAAATATAGTTTTCTTTGTTTGAAGGGGTTTATCCTGCTTCATTTGTAAATTGATGTTAATCCCACTGTTCAGTTTAATTTCTGTAAGCAACATCAATGCTTTTATCCCCTATGTTCTGCAGCAGGAAAATGCTGTGGCTGTTTTGGAAAGAATTATCTTCTTGAGGGCAAAAGCCTAAATTCCTTTCCTCGGATTCTTGCCAAAGGTTCTAATTAGGACATGCAAATATACTTATGCAAATGAAGCCATGGATCCCAGATTTTTGATGCTTTGGGGAAGAGTTTGGGTAAAATAAATTCCCTCTTCAATTTCTCACCAATGTCTCCCAAAACTCTTGCTTTTTTTAAGTTACAAAAAATGGTAGGGAGTCATTCTCCTAGTTTAGGATCCCACCTTGGAGAATGATAAAAACTTACATGAACAACTTCAGCGTGCATAGTGCTTTTGTCAACATTAGATCTGGGTCTCAGAACAACCTAGGAGACAAATGCCACTTTCCTCCTTTTACAGATGAGAAAACCAATGGGCAGAAAGGCAGAACAGTGACTGGCCCCACCTCAGACAACTGAAAAGCAGTAAAAGCTAAATGGAAATCTAGTATTTTTGACTACTTACCTTCTGTTCTTTCCCATCTAGTACCCTTTCAATGGAAGGAAATACCACCTTATAGGTACACAGCATCTCATGTTTTATAAATTCCTTTCGTTGAAATATTTGAGCTCAAAATTGAGATCACTACTTCAATTCAAATATTTATTGCCATCTACTATGTGCTTGCCATACTTTATTCCCTGTGCAAGTGATACACAGTCTCTGCTCTATTAGTGTTGATATTTTGGCTGGAGGGAGAAAACTAATGAATAGGTAAGCAAACAAATTGTTATCAAGAAAATTAAATAAAATAATGTGATAGGCAATGAACAATTGGTGATAGGAACGGAGTATATAGGTATTTGATAAGGTTGATAGAGGATTGTTTGTTTTAAAAAAAAAATGTCATAAGAGCTGAGACCTGGATAGCAAGGAACAAACAAGGAATGTCAGGATTACTCCAGCCCTGATGTGAAGAGATATTGATTGATATTTGAGCAATAGACAGGAAGTCCATATAAAAGGAGTTGAATGAGTGAGATGATGTTGAAGAGACAAGCAGGGGCTAGATCAAAAGAAGCCTTTTAGGCTACTGTGTTAGGATTATAATCTAATTGCTATGGGATAACTTTGAAGGATTTTAAGAAATATTATTCCCCACAGTAACCGCTGAGGTAGATGTTACTGTTCTTCTACAAATAAGGAAACTCAGAGATGTTTGGAGATTTACCTAAGGATACACAGCTGATCAAACAACCAGAACAAGGTCCCCATCTAGGCTTATTTCTCTATCTACTGTAGGTGGGGTTGGCAATAAACACACAAAGGAGGAAAACAGTACAGCAGTAGGTGACTGCTATATGTACATGAGTATGTAGATGAATTCCCTGGGACACATCTAGGAGCTCCCTTCATTAGGGGAAGTCCTACAACTATTTGGTTCCATTTAGAAGGAGACTCTAAATCTCGGAGAGCCTTTGGCTTAGCTTTATGACAAATATTCTATTGAAGTTACTATTGAATATTTAGCATTAATGGATTTCTCCTGAAGCTTCATATGCTTCACAGATTGCTTTGGGAAAGTAGCCCAGTAAACACCAAAGACTAGGGGATAAGGAAGTGTCACAGTCAAGCCACAAGCTGTGCTCCACTTATCTTTCCACCTTAGCCACTTACCCCACAGAGCAGATGGATGGATGGTAACCCACCCATGTGGCTAAGAAGGAAAAGATGCCTCCAGCATATTCTAAAATCTAGTTCATTCATATATCACTCATAATATAATTACACCCAAACTTTCCCTTTTCCTCATACTCCCTAAGGCAAATTTCATGGGATTAGTTTTGCAGTCCTTCACTCATTCATTGAGTGTCTACTGAGCTTTGGGCTTGGCCATGTGTGAGGTGTGAGCGTGGCAATATCACATAGCCTGGCATTTCAGTCTCTCACAGGCCAGAGGTTACAGATCTCTTGGGTCTGTCCCCTGTGTGATTCCTTTTGTCCTTATTGCTCTCCTTTACTTAATTCCATCTGTACAAAAGTTTTGCAGGTAAGGGCACCTGGGTGGCTCAGTTAGTTAAAGATCTGACTCTTGATTTCAGCTCATGTCATGATCTCAGGGTTATAAGATTGAGCCCCACAACAGGCTCTGTGCTGGACCACCTCCACTCCCCCTGCCCCCACTAGCACATGTGTGTGCACACACACTCTGTCTCTAAAAAAGAAAGTGTTGCAGGTAAAGCAGGCAAATATGATTTGTGTCTTGCCTCATCCCCTTAAGAATATTATTCTTTGCCATTCAGACTTGATCTTCAGAGGCATCAGGGAGAGAATATAGATATGGTCCCTTCATTGTCCCTTAATTTGTATATGTTAGAGAGTGGCCTGTCCTTATGATCTTTCATTATTTTCAGCTAACTACCCCCACACTTTCACTGTCAAAAACTTTCCCCTGAAATTGGTTTCCCTTCTCTTTCTTGCCTAACCTGCTTCCCAGCACTCCAATGGCTCTTATCCAGAAGAGAGAGAGATCACCTTTGCTACTTAGAATTCCTCTCTTTTTTGCAATTAATTATGATTCATTGGTCTTTTGATCATTTAGCTTTCTCTCTTGATTAGAAAGCCAAAGTCCTTGATACTTCTCCAACAAAATTTATATATACTATGGGTGTTTTTATTGCATCATATGGTTTAAAAAGGGATTGGCAAGAAGCTGTAAGAATGGTTAATGAGGAATTATGGCTGAACAGGAGAAATCTGTGAACAGCCAGGACTGATCATGACTATAACCTTTTCCATGCATTTGCCATTAGATTTTGGTAATACTCAGAGTCAGAGACTGCTGTATTTGAAAGAGTCTTAGAGATTATCTGAACATGTCATCACTTTATGCTGAAGAAAACTGAGGCATAGTGCAGAAATAACCACTAGAACTACTATAACTTTAAATGGTGGAGAAAAACATTCTATATACATAGAAAATTTTAAATAAGGGAAGCTTATAAAGGGATTACTCTGATCTGGCTTGCCATTCTATACTCAGAACCATTCTATACCCAGAATGATAACTCTTTCTTCTTATTGCTAGGTTTGCCCCATCCACCTGACAATGGGATTCTCTGCCCCATTTGCACTCAACTTCCATGCCAGGAATGGCACCATTCCTCAACCCCAGTTTACTTGCTGGAACCCTGAGAATCTATAATCGACACCAGGTTCTGCTTCAAAACTGTCCTATTGCTTAGAATCATAAATAAGCACTCTCTTCCCTTACGCAATCTGTAGTTTATCACCTACAGATTGGTTAACAAAGCAAATCCAAGTTACACACAAGTTGTCACATTCCAGAGGTTATATTCAAACTCCTGGCCAGGCCCTCTTCTCCACAAGGACAGCCCTAAAGCTATGTTTACTCCTCACTCATTTCTAACACATTGTCCCCTCCCTTGGCCTCATAACTGAGGACCGTCCCCCAAGCTACAAGGCAGAGGTCATATAAGTTACAATGGTTAAGAAAATATGTGTAAGTTCTAGGTAGAGACTGGGATTCAGCTTCTGCCAAGTTTATTCTTTGTGATATTTCCCATTCTGTTTTCCTTCACCCTCCTTGTAGCCCTCAGTCAGAAAATACCTCAGTTGCTTATACTTCAGCATAACTGGCAGGGGGATTTTCTTCAAGAGAGATTGACATTTTGAGCCTTACTCTTTTCCGCTAGTTAGGGGTTCACAGCCCTCAGTGTGCATTTGAGTCACCTAGAGATCTTTTTTTTAAATATTTTATTTATTTATTTGACAGAGAGAAACACAGCTAGAGAGGGAACACAAGCAGAGGGACTGAGAGAGGGAGAAGCAGGCTTCCCGCCGAGCAGGAGGCCCGATATGGAGCTTGATCCCGGGTCTCCAGGATCGTGACCTGAACTGAAAGCAGTTGCTTAACCAACTGAGCCACCCAGGCGCCACTGAATCACCTAGACATCTTTCTGCTGAAGCACAGGTCCCATTGTGTTTTATTAAATCTAAATTTTCAGGGTATGGAGTTGGGTGTTAGCATTGCTTAAAACCTCTCCAGGAGATTCAGAATTTCAGCCAGGGTTGAGAATCGCTATCTGGTTAAAAGCTGTTTGGGGTTTGAAGAATCGTGAATGCTGAGTGAGTAACATTTCTTTAGACAGTCTCTTCTGGAACCCCTAAAACTTATACCACATGAGCTAGTACTACACAGTCTGTTATATTCTAAGTAAGTTTTGCTACAAGAATCTAAGATTTAGCATGAGAGACTTTCTGATTTCTTTCTTGGGAGTATCTGAAAGGAGAATTAAATTCACAGTTGATTTTTAGGAGGGAGCTTAAAATTTTTGGCCCTGCCAAAAGCAAGGAAAGATTGGTAGGTGCTTAGAACAAATAGAAGCAGCAAAAGAAATCTCAAAGGAAGGGCCAAACACCATGTCTGGATGTCTAAGAACCAAAGAGAATTAGTTCATGAATCTATTCAGTTCAAAGGCATAAGGCAAGAACGAAGAGGAGGTTAGGAGGATGGGGCATTAAAGAATATGAGGTAAAATTAGTTCACTCAAAGACTCCATCTAAGGATAATGGAGGGTGATGGGAATTAGGGTTCAGGAGCAAGGTGACAGTGGAGGTGCACAGCAACTGCTCTGGGTGAGGGATAGACCTTCATTTTAGGCCCCAGTGCTTTGGAGGGAATAGAAAAAACCCAGGTTCCCAAGAGACTAGAACAGAAGGAGTCATGGGAATTTTTTAGCAGTACGGAGGTTTCTACTTTGGGGAACTGTGAACTTAACATATTGAGATTAATCCCAACTCCACCAATCATCTGGGGAAGGTTTTTGGCACACTGTTCTGCTGACCCCCAGTTGGTCCAGGAGAAGAGTCAGAATAGCCAGCAGAAATGCTGAGGTTCAATATCCAGAACTGAGATAGTGTTAGGCTGAGGCAGAGCCTAACTTCAAGAATATGGGTGGCCAAGAACCATACTGAGCTTACCACAGGGTGCCAGATGAGAACTACAGCCTTTGTATTTGGATATTTTGTGGAGAACTGGCAAGGAAGGCTAGAAAACTTGAGGACACCTGGGGGAAAAAATTTCTGGGCAATAGATGATTTAAAATGCCTTGATATTATGAATAAACAAAAAACATGTTAGTGTTTAGATGAGATAACCAGAATGTCTCTGTGACAGAGTGAGTCAGTTCCCTGTCACTGGAAATGTTTTTCTTAAATCTGAAAGTCTGACTATATGCCCTCCTTTTCAAGACAGCACTAAGCAACCGCAGGATGTCCTACCATCAAGCAAGGGTAAACACTGAGAAGGAAGGAAAAGGAAGACTTAAGAATTAGGAGACAAACAGAAGAAAGTCCCGGGATGACAGTTGTATAGCAGGCCTAGTAGGAGGACGGAGAGATCTGAAAGGTGTTTGCAGGAAAAAAAGAAGTGGGGTGGAGCCCAGTAGAATGGAATATCGTCAGATCAGGTGTCATGTTTCAAAAGTTTTTTACTGTGTGGAGTCAAAATTTAAATAGTCATAATGATTCATTTTTTTAACCATAATCAGTGATAAAGCTGCATTATGAAGGAGTTGAGAGGAGGTTGAGGGTGTATAACTGCACAAAACTCATCTACAATAACAGAAAGTCAGCAGTTATTGTCTACAATGGAGAAATTAAGACATGCACAATAGCACCATATTTACAAAAACAAAGACCAGAGAAAAAACATCATCAAGATTATGTCAGTATTATTTCATTTTTATTTTAACTGGACGCATGGATTTCTTTGGTAAAAGCAAAATTTCATAATAGTAATTTAAAGATACAAAAACAGAAGAGATGAATCTTGAGGGGAAAATTTTGACTGTCAGCTACCTTATATTTCTAGGTCCTCTTTCTTTTTTCTTAAGCACATGGGTCAGAGAGGTTGAGGGGTAGGGGTGGTAACACAAACTCTGTGGGGAACACAGAAATCACGAGTACATAATCTCATTCTAGTTCACCTCAGTGCTGAGCTCAAGTCTGGCTGTCTGGGCAGTGTGGAAGGCTAACCCTAACACTCTCTGTGTGGCTAGAAGGAGTTACAAAGAAATGACCATGAGAGTTTGGGTCATTTGGCCGTGGCCCAGCTCTAGTATCATGAGGTTGATTTTAATCGCCTATTGATAAATTAAGAGAGCAGCCTTTATCCTCAAAGTGGTGCCCTTGTGAGTTTGGTATCTTTGCTTCCATGAATACCTGAATCCAATAACCTTAACCATGTACAGGTCACCCCATGACATTGTCAGGGACTTAAGTACCCAGGCTTTAGATCAGAAAAACCTACATTCATGTCCTCGCTGTGTCCCTAACTAGCTCTGTGACCTTGGGAATTTTACCTAATCTCTGTAAACCTTTATTTCTTCAACCATCAAATGATGATACCAATCATATCTATCTCACCTAGATTTGGGGAAGAAAAAAATAAGATAATTCATGTCAAGTGCCAATGCAGTGCTCCACAGAATTTAGCCATAGGTAATAGCTTTCCTATGATTCCAATCCCCTGTTCTTCCTAGTGTCTGTCTGGTTAAATGGCCCTGACCAGGCAGGGCACTCTTCCAGCTTTCTATAATGGTACAGAGCACACTCTCTATATTCAGTACATGCTAATTATCTGATGTCCAGCAAGATGACATGGCCAATAGTCTCTTCTCTGGCAGTGAGGCACTCTTACAGAAAAATCTATCCCCCTCTGCACAAATGTGGTGCTGAGCAACATAGCATTTCCAGAAACTATCCCCGACCCCTGCCACTTGCACAGGGAACAGGAATGTTGACTTCTCTGAATTTGTTAACCAAGAAAATACCCTGGCCGGATGAGGCTGATATGCATGCTACACGAGAAAGAAAAACCCATGTTGGCTTTGGGAGTGTCAATGATATTATACCCCATGTTCTTCACAAAAGGAAATAGAACAAAGAGAGAAACAAGCTGCTTTATAAGTTGCAGAATACCTGAAACATCCTCCAAGGAAAGAGAGAAGAATATTCATTATAATCATTCAGTACACAGCCTCACCATGAGCTTCAGAAGGTCACAAATACAAAAATTAATTCTGTATACATACCTCTCATTCAAAAAAGACAGTGATTTGCCTTGAAACCCTGGAGATCCTGACTTCTCATCTGTCTCTGTAACTCCTCATTTCTCCTATCCAGTTTCTTGAAGTCTCCCCTGTGATCACTACAGGTTTCCCCTAACTGTTCTGAGCTTCTGTGGACACAGCAGCCTTTGTAGTCACAGTGAGGCAGGCTGTTCTGCTTCTCCCCCTCCCTCCTCAGGCAGTTGTCTTTGGAGCAGAAGTATCACTAAAGCTCCTTCCACCTGACAGCACCTCTCAGAAGCAAAACTTACATATTTTTTTTCTAGTCTCCCACAGCCTCAGAACATTCCAGAATTCCAGCAGCAGATAGTGTGTGTGTGTGTGTGTGTGTGTGTGTGTGTGTGTGTGTGTGTAAGACATTACTCTTTGAGAGGTTTTATATCATTTTATCCCTTTTGTAAATGAAGTGTCTCCCGCTGGATAGACACACCAACATTCTTCTTGTTGGGAGGGGTTTACATTTTTCTCAGTGTTCTTGAGAGATTTCTCTTCTTTTTGTCTTTGGATTTCTTCTGCTGAGTTCTCAATTCTTTTTTTTTTTAAGATTATTTATTTATTTATTTGACAGAGAGAAACACAGCGAGAGAGGGAACACAAGCAAGGGGAGTGAGAGAGGGAAAGGCAGGCTTCCTGATGAGCAGGGAGCCCGATGCGGGGCTCGATCCCTGGTCTCTGGGATCATGACCTGAGCTGAAGGCAGTCCTTTAACCAACTGAGCCATCCAGGGGCCCCTGAATTCTCAATTCTTAATCTCATGTCACTCCTGCAACCTCTGTCTTCTTTCATACCACTCTGTCCCATGTAAGGCAACACCTTTCTTCCTTCATTCTCTAAATCATCACAAATTCTCTGTGTGTATCAAATTCTACCAAAAGTTGGAAGCAACCTAAAATTTTTATGACAAACCCTTAGGAAAGCCTTGACTGCACTGAAATTATTTTTAACCTTTTTGGGGACCCTCTATCTTTATAGGCAAGATATTCTGAAATGGCAGTTCATGACCCAAATACAGTCCATGGACATATTTTGTTTGGACAGCTCAGAAATAACATAAAATTTTAATTCATTTCCAACATTTTAAAAGGAAAAGCTTTTTCAGATTTCTGCCTTTCCTTGGAAGACATAAAAACCCGAGGGTTTTGGAGCCCCACCTAAGTGTGGCAATAACATGATGGAGTTGGGTACCAGCCAGGCCCAGGACTTGCCCCCTATAAAACCATTACCACTCATGCATCATCTCACCTGGCTCTGTACCAGCATGGGCCCTGGGGTTGGAGTAGGGGGTGTGCTTCTAAATTTCTCTCCCCACTTTCTCCTTTTTCCAGAGGCCCAATTTCTTTCTTTGGCAAACAACCCTAGCATTCCTATCTTCTGTCTTGCAGAGCATTTAATTCTCTTTGAGGTCACCCTGATCACCTAGACAACCACTAGTCACCCCATCTTTCCACAACCAAAAAAGACTAGTGAGACCTTCAGGTTGTTTTCCTCAATAGAATTTAGCCACCTTGATATGGATTGTGCCATTCTGGTAGAGGGCAGAAGTACATGTAGTCATCTGGTTTAGTAATTCCTCTCAAATCATATGGCTAATTAGTGGCAAAGCCAAGGTTCAAATTCAGTCCTCCTGATTCCCAGCCCAATATCTCCTTTTATACCTATTAATGCATCTTGATGCAGTCCATAAGCTGGGAGAACTTTATTATGGGAGGCAGATTTAGAGAGGAAGTAGAGAAGCATCTCTGTCAGCTGGTGTTCATGGGCATTTTTCATCCTGTGTATCCTTTCCCTTCATTAAGGAAGTAGGCAATCCACCGCTCTTCCTTCATACACAGTTTTGGCTTTCTTTGGTGACTTTTTAAATCAGAACATTCAAGCTGCCAAAGAACCCTAGAGACCACCTAGCCCAATAGCCCAATTTTATAAATGAGGAAATTGAGATCACTCACCCTTTTGAGCTGCTTAAATGTCCTTTTTAAGTAGAACATGCTCATTTTGCCTGTACACAAATTGCTGGACAAGGTAGAGTGGGTATTTTGTCATAAATCTTTAGTGGAGAATTTCCAAGATGGATTTGAATAATTATAGGAAACACAGAAAAACAGTTTAGGTGACAATAACGATAAGATGCACTAGAAACAATTTTATTGTTTAGTGAACTGTGGAGAAAGCACTTTTGCATCTCTTAAAAGTGTTGTCAGGCATTGACTTATTAGTCCTCAAAGTAGTACAAAAATCTTATTCAGAAACACCTACTTTCCTAAAGCCACTGAATATCAAGAAAAAGAAAGAAATAGTATCACTGTGAACATCTAGATTTGAAAAATAGCTAAGGAGATTAGCAAAAGACAGCACAGATGGGTTTATTACACATGATGGTGGAACGAATGAGTGAAGCAGAAGACACCAAGGATCTAGTCTCAGCCTATACCCACCGTGAGGTAGAGTCATTCTGGGCCCAAATCTCTTGAGGACACCAAACAGAGCTTCTCACATTAGCTGTAATGGAGGACAGTTGTCAAGAATCCCACCTAGGTTTTCCAGATTTAGCAAATAAAAATGTAGGACACCTGGAGTATCCGGGTGCTAAGTCAGTTAAGCACCAGACCATTGATTTTGGCCCAGGTCATGAACTCAGGGTCATGTTAGTTCCTCTCTGAGCACAGAGCCACTTGAGATTCTCTTTTTTCCTCTCCCTCTGCCCCTCCCCTTGCTCTTACACTCTCTTTCAAATAAATAAATAAGTCTTTAAGAAAAATACAGAACACCCAATTAAACTTGAATTTTAGTAGATAAACCTGAGATCATTTTTAGTAGAAATATGTCTTTAAAAATTCTTGGGACATAGTTCTCTAAATATATTATTCATTGTAGTCTACAATGCAAATTTAACTGGACATCCCAAATTTTGTGATAACCCCATTCCTACCCCCAGTCCATCATGGAACAATACCCAAAAAGATGAAATGATTATAAATGTCCAGAAATAGTTTGCACCTCTGTGACTCCCCACTGAGTAGGACAACTGGTCTATACCTTCTTTACTGAGATGCATCCATTGGTCATATGCTTGGGTGTCAGAGCAAAGTCGAATTGCTATTAACATTTCCAAGCACTTACTCTTGATTTCAATACTTATATACCCTGGACCAGGAACAAATACTTTGCCTACTGTCATTTGTGGAGCAAGCTTTGAGTATTCCTGGGCAGGAAAAGTGGAAGCTTCATCTGTTTCTAGTTCTACCTCTTGCCAGGTGAGCAAGTTTGCTTAGGGCATGAGTCTTACACAGTTGCCGAGGTGTCTAAAATGACAATGATGGTAATTGTATCTAATGCTGGCTTTGTGCTATGCACAGACTCAAGGGCCCAATTTACTTGAGACAACAGCAATGGAAAAATGCCTCCACATCTTACAAACTACCAAAGAGAGAGTTATGGAAATTTAAATGTTTGATTTTATCAAGAAACATCAAAGTTGTAATTGCAAGATAATTCAGAACTTGTTAGATTCTCTTATACCTATCATACTATTTATAAATGCTTTTATATTGAAGGCTACATGAGGATGGGGGACTGGATGAGTACCTTAATCTTTGCAAGAGTAATGATTCTAAGGATTTTAAACTACCCCTGATTACGGGGGTTTTTTTGCTTACTTTATGTGATTGCTGTAAGATTCAAAAAATTGTGTGAAATGCTAAATGACTCATCAGTGTCTATTTTCTGTAAGCAAAATGTTAGTGTACTTAAAATTTGTTTTTTAAAGGAAAAGAGAAATGTCAATTTTTGCCACTTGACCTGGCAAATTTTGCATATGTATATGTGTGTACACAAACATATAAAATTTTCAGAGCTGAAGAGACTGTAGATACATGTACACTTACACTACTTTCTTTTCTTTTTTTTAAAGGAATTTATGTATTTGAGAGAGAGAGAACGCAAGCATAGGGAACAGCAGAGGGAGAAAAAGAAGCAGGGAGCCCGATGTTGGGCTTGATCCCAAGACCCTGGGATCAAACCTGAGCTGAAGGCAGATGCTTAACTGACTGAGCCACCCAGGCGCCCTCACTTATACAACTTTCTTAACCCTAGATCTCACTTCCCTTCTGTCTGTCAATCAAAATCTGATCCTTGGAACAATACCAGGGAAAGGATTTATTAATTTTTTTTTGTCCAGGTATCCAGATTCTATTAGGTGAATTTGGTGGGAATATTTGGATGTTTGTCCTAGGATTGGGACAAGAAAAATTGATCTTAACAACATTGTCTAAAGACAGATACCATAAGGGAGAAGTCAAATTGTAACCCGGGGGCAACAGAGTAAGTCAAACAAGGCAAAGGCTTAATGGAGGTAGCAAAGTTAACCAACTCTCAGGAAAAACACTGTAAAGGTCAGTTCAAGAAGTTTGGGTGTAAAAGACTGTCTGAGAGCCCCTGTTCTGGGGCTACAGGCACAGAGTGGGAAGGCAGGCACAACAGCTTCAGGGAACATAATGTGCTGGATAGTAGGTATGAATGATTGAAACTATATTGAGATAACTTCTTGAAATCAATCCAGGTGCTTTTTCTTTTCTATTTCCTCATACAAAGTCTTCCCCTTATTCACCAGAGACATTCATTATGATGGGGAAAGATTGATATAGTTGTAACAGAAATACAAAGAGAGTTGGTGCTCAGATTTTGAGTTCCAAGAGAGGTTCTTGATGCCTACTTCACTGGCAATAATTATGAAAACCAAACCTTGATGCTTTATATATTAAAGGGAACGAGAAAGTTTTGTAAATCAAAAGCCAAAGCCTTAATGGAGCTGAGCATAAGATATATCCACCAAGAAAAGACTGAAAAAAAGAATAGAGGTGCCATCAGTTTCTTATCACAAGGACTGGGTTAATGAAGATCTCTCTCCTGCTAAAAGCATATAAAAATGTTATATAAATTTTTTTAAAAAATTAATATCTAGCCGAATTTGATAAAAAAGAAAGTGTACTTGTCAACATTCAGAAACCAAGATGGAACTTGAAATAAGAGAGGTATCAAAAACAAAATATGGGTGTCTGGGTACCTCAGTTAAGTGCCTTCAGATCCGGTCATGATCCAAGGGTCCTGGGATCAAGCCCCACATCAGGTTCCTTGCTCAGCTGGGAGCTTCTTTCTCCCTCTGCCTCTGCAGCTTCCCCTGATTGTGCTCTCTCTCTCTCTCTCAAATAAATAAATAGAGTCTTAAAAAATGTATCAGGAGTCCCTGAGTGGCTCAGTTGGTTAAGCGACTGCTTTCAGCTCAGGTCATGATCCTGGAGACCCGGGATCAAGTCCCACATCTGGCTCCCTGCTTGGCGGGAGGCCTGCTTCTCCCTCTCTCAGTCCCTCTGCTTGTGTTCCCTCTCTTGCTGTGTTTCTCTCTGTCAAATAAATAAATAAAATCTTTAAAAAAATATGTATCAGATGAGATTCATTAATGGGAAACATCTCAAGAAAAGCAGGGGGAAGATATCCAGAGATTTATAGAGGCATATAAACAAAAAGTTATTCCTAAGTCTTATGGGGGTCATGGGAAGGGTAGATTCTGCTCTAATATGAGTCACTGAGAAAGACGGTGGTGGGTTTTATCTTGAAATATGCCAGCACCTACTGCTAGTCTTTTATGGCTGGCTGGTTAGTTAACCTTTCTCTCAGAACATAAAAGGGTTGGGAGGATTTCTTAACTGTAATTATTTTCTGAGAGCACAGGACTGAGGTAAAGTTCAACCTTGTCAGCACTCTCTTTCCAAACAACTCAGAGGCAATCAGAAACCTTCTGATTGCATGAAGTAGGGTCTAACAAATAAGTCTCTGGTTGTTGGCATTGTTCTGCGAATCGGTTGAAATAGCTCTTTAGAGGTGGTGGCAAAGGTCGGTTAGTTGTTTTAGAGTCCTGCTGATCAGACATCTTTTTTTTTTTTAAAGATTTTATTTATTTGACAGAGAGAAACACAGCGAGAGAGGGAACACAAGCAGGGGGAGTGAGAGGGGAGAAGCAGGCTTCCCGCCGAGCAGGGAGCCCATGTAGGGCTCAATCCCAGGTCTCCGGGATCATGACCTGAGCCAAAGGCAGTCGCTTAACCAACTGAGCCACCCAGGCACCCTGATCAGACATCTTAAAAGAGGGATGTTCACAATAGGAAGGGGAAATATTATCATAAAAGGTTGTTTCAAAGTGAAATCTAGGAGTTCAACCTTGACAATAACTGGTAAGGTGGATTTCAAGAAGTCAGTGGAGAAATATTTTGCAATGTCCACTCACTGAGTTTCCTGACACCCTCAAGCTAGGGTGTCCATGTTCTCAGTGACCATGTTCCTCTCACATAAGGGCCTGCATGCCCCAAACTTTTCACAGAACTTCCTTTGTGGCTAATACAGTTACTTGTTCAAAGGGACATCCAGTCCATGCTTGGTCTGCTGTGAGAGTGAGGTTCCTATCAAGCTCTCAGGCTTCAGTTCACAGGGAATCTTCAGGTCCTGGGGAAAAGGGTCAGCTTCAGGACAACCTAGAGTCTCACTATCTGAGTTATATTTTAGTCTTTGTGCTCTGTGATACAGGGTCTAACAGGAAGGAGAGAAATTAGATGTAATCTGAGAGGATTGTGATCTGATACTGAAGGAAGCTGGAAGAATTGAAAATGAAGGAAAGGAAATGTGAACTGGGGTAAATCAGAGAGGGAGATGAAACATGAGATATTTTTGGACTCTGAGAATCAAACAGGGTTTTGGAAGGGTGGGGATGGGGGGATGGATGAGGCAGGTAGTGGGTATTAAGGAGGGCTTGTATTGCATGGAGCACTGGGTGTAGTGCATAAACAATGAATCTTGGAACACTGAAAAAATGAAAAAAATTATCAAAAAACAAAAATTTTACTCAGAAAAAAAGAAGAAAAAGAAAATGTGGTAAGGATTAAAAATTTGAGCAATTTGCATGCAATCTAATTTACACAGAGATGCCAAAATGTGTTTTTCCATGGTGGGGAAAGGGCATAAATTTTTATTAGACAAGATAACAAGACAGAGTTTGCATATTCATTAGTTACCATAATTTTTAAAGAGTTGCAAAAAATAATCAGAGAATGAACAGAGTTAGAATTTGACAACCCAAAGGACTGGGCTATAAACAATGCTGTATATGAAAACTTTCTGTTGAAATACAAATTTCTCTCCATAGTCACCCCTCTTTTGATAAAAAAAAAAGTCAAAAAAAGATTATTCTTGATTACAAAATAAGACTAGCCTCATTTCATTTGACTTCACTATTTACATAAGTGCAGCAAAAAAATGGTAATTTACCATATAGACCTTCTTAAGTTGGTATTGCTGGAAATGTTCATAAAAGCATCTCAAATTGAATTTTTAAATACCTTTTGAAATTAGGAAATCAAGTCATGAACAGATTTCCTTTGTGGTACCTATTACTTGGGGTAAATATCTCTCATCTTGAAGTCTCCCAAAAGTCTTAAGCTTCCTGAGCTTTCAAGGAAATGGCCTACCTTACTCATCCATACATCAAGAAATTCTGTGAGTCAAGCACAAGTCCAGTTTTTCCAACGAAGAATTTATAAGCATTGCTTCCACAGTTTCAACTTTAGTTCTTAAATAATTGGTCGTATCTGGTTAAAGAGCATGATTCTCAACTATGATATTTCAGGGAAGCCCTTGGTGGCAAAACCAATATTTCCAATACTTGCCAATAAGGAGAGCAGATATCTGCAGAACTTATACAAATAACTATATTGGCCATAAAGAAAAATACTGAATAAGAGCTTCCAAATTCTGCAGGTATCAATCAGGGAGGAAAAGATAACATTTGTAAATATTTCTGTCAGTTTACAAAAGCATAGTCTACTGAATTGTTATAAATTGTTATACATAACTGGTCTGCTCTACAGCTGGTTGTAAGTGCTTTCAAGAAAGCATCAGAATAAAACAAAAAACTGCCTGTAGATGACAAGAGAGGTAAAAGAGTGATGTTTATTACTAATAATTTTCAAATGTGGAAAATCTGATTCATTTGTAAAATAATGGTTCTGGGGTGCCTGGGTGGCTCAGTCATTAAGCATCTGCCTTTGGCTCAGGTCATGATCCCAGAGGCCCAGGATTAAGCCCCACATTGGGCTCCCCGCTCAGTGGGAAGCCTGCTTCTCCCTCCTCACTCCCCCTGCTTGTGTTCCCTCTCTAGCTGTGTTTCTGTCTGTCAAATAAAATCTTTGAAAAAAAAAGAAAGAAGAAGAAGAATGCATCTGGCAGGGAAAATTAGTGATTTCTGTGGCATACAAAATAAGATAACAAAATCAATAAAAATTTTGGACAAAATATCTCTACACATAATTGTTAACCTTATTTCTTCAGAGGAGTGATTATTGTACCTAATTATAAAACTCGATTAATATAATATTTTATAGAGAAAAACAGGTACAGGGGTAACATACAATAATACCAAGTGAATATACCAAAACTATACTTAAAATATACCAAGAATTGCCCAGTAGTGCAATTTCAGGGTCATAGGGTAGCTCTATTTTTAATTTTTTAAGGAATCTCCACACTGTTTTCCAAAGCGGCTGTACCAGTTTACATTCCCACCAACAGTGTAAGAGGGTTCCCCTTTCTCCACAGCCTCTCCAACACTTGTTGTTTCCTGACTTGTTAATTTTGGCCATTCTGACTGGTGTAAGGTGGTATCTCAGTGGGGTTTTGATTTGAATTCCCCTGCAATTGCACTACTGGGCATTTACCCCAAAGATACAGATGTAGTGAAAAGAAGGGCCATATGTACACCAATGTTCATCGCAGCAATGGCCACAATCGCCAAACTGTGGAAAGAGCCAAGGTGCCCATCAACAGATGAATGGATAAAGAAGATGTGGTACATATATACAATGGAATACTATGCCTCCATCAGAAAG
>PITA01002582.1:75085-85158 GCA_004023965.1 Spilogale gracilis | reverse complement strand
CTGGACTGGAAGAGATTATGCTGAGTAAAATAAGCCAAGAAGAGAAAGTCAAATATCACATGGTTTCACTTACTTGCGGTGCAGCAGGGGTAACCTGGAGGACAGTGGGTGAAGGAAAGTAAATGGGAAGTAGGGTAATCCAGGGAGAGAAACGAAACAACAGAGACTTTGGACACAGAAACAAACTGAGGGACTTGGAGGGAGGGGGGTGGGGGGATGGGAGAGCCTGGTGGTGGGTACTTGGGGTACCTAATGCATGGAGCACTGGGTGTGGGGAATGGGGAATGAATCTTGGAACACTGGAAAAAAAATTTAAGTAACAATAAAAAATAAATAAAATAAATAAAAAAAGAATATACCAAGAATTTCAAGTAAAGAGATTCTATAAGTCTGGAGTGATTCCTAAGTATCTTTACATTATGATAAGTTCATGAACTTTAATTGAAAATTGCTGGCCTGGAAGACCCTAGAATCAAGTTAATGAAGTAAAATTGAAACCAAGTTAATACTTTTGCAAATAACTTAAATGATGACTCATTACATTGTTGTCTGTCGTCGGACAAAGCAGCACTAGAACTCTGATGAAGAGAAACATATCATGACCAGTGAGGGAAAATCACTGATGGACAATCTCTAGGAAATTTCCACACAGCATACAGTTTCTGAAATATTCATATTAACAACACTTTTTCTATACAAATTTAATCCAGGGAGAGCTAAACATCTCTCCTGAATTGACATGTCCCATGCAACTCATCAATAGTAACTTATAAAATAAGTCTAATTATTTCTAACACCTCTCTTTTTATAAGGTAGAAGAACAAACCCTTTGTGATTTTTCCAAGAACCTTCTGGGAATTATCAAAGACAGTTTTAGGTCCAAAAATATTAGTTATAATTCAATTTGGGTAAAGCAAAATATCAAGATTGTCAGCATATTTGAGCTTGATGTGGGTCTTACAACAATAAAATTTAAAAAGTCAAAAATTTTAAAGTTAAAAAGAATCATGCATGATTGAGAAACAATACTTAACTGTCCATTGAACAAAGTGATAATGTTTTAAAAATAAACCCAGGAGGTAATGTGGTTGTAAAGAATTTTAGCTTTTTCACATGTGGGAAAGTTTTGCTTTCTTAAATGATCAGGAACAAAGTCAATACAGACCATAGAGGTGATTCTAATCAAACAATCTTTGCTATCTAGGCAGGTTTTACAGAAAATAAGAAAATATTTTTTTTACAACTTTTCAGTAAGAGTAGACCAATACTCCAGGAAAAAGTTCACTTCAAGAGAGAGAAAACCAATCTCTTGTCATGCATCAATATAATATTTTCTATTATAGCTTTTTTAAGAAAAATGTTGCAAATACACTCATCAAACTTTAGCTTTGACTATAACAAAGTTTTCTTTCTATGAACCTACTATCGCTTTCTATATCCATACACATCCCTTACAGAAAACTTCTCAGGGTGGCAAAAATGAACACTTTCATTAGAGACATAGGTATATATGTCCTCTCTGCATCATATAAAAACAAGAAGTGGAAAATGTAAGCTTAAAATTATGCTTAAGAATTAATATATATCTAAGTATTTCATTTTATTTAGAAATTATCCAATATCTAATGAACATCAATACATTAATGTAATTTAGTTTCTGTCCAAGAATTTTAAATTATCTAAAGATCTTGGAACTTATCTTTAAGCTACATGTTACAAGACATAATTACTGTTGAAATAAAATTTTTTAGAATAATGTTTCCATTTTGTTAAACACAAATTCACATTTTGCATAATCTTAAGCACTAAGTAGAAGTTATGTTGTCTTATTTGACCAGTAAACTTGTATAAGTCTAGGAAAAACATATCCAAGTAGAAACAAAATATATGTGTATATTATATTTCACACTGATAAATCAGAAGAGACATAGTTCTTTTTATTAAACCCAAATTATTAAAGTAGTTTTATTTACCAAATATTTTCCAAAATTATTTGACCTTGATTTCTTAAAACATTTGGGTTAGTTTTTATAAGAAGTTTTTTAGCACATTAAAACCATTGTAAGTTCAGTTTTCTTAATTTCTGGGAAGTTTAGGGATATTCAATTTATACAAGTACTTACTTATCTTTAAGTCAATCAGAATAGAGCTCCTTTAAGAGGAGGTATTCATTAATTAATACCATCCACAGATAGAAAAATATTACACAATCATGTGATGAGAGATAATGATATTACTGAATTTCAGATATAGACATACAGACATATACAGGTGAAGTGCATATGCTTTGATTCTAAAGTTTCTTTTTTACATTTTTTTTATTTTTTATTATTTTTTATTGTTACTTAAGTTTTTTTTTTCCCAATGTTCCAAAGTTTCAGTTCTGGATCAAAAATAAACACAAAAAAAATTTATGATTTTATATCAACAAGCTCTTTTGCATTCTGGATTTTCTATTGTCTTTGACCAAACAGAAACAAGATCTCTATGACCCATCAATCCTTTTTCAGAAATCACCAAGTAGTCAGACCATGAAATTAAAACAAGTGGCACCAGAATCCAGGTGAGTAAATCTACAATAATTAAAATCAAATACTTGGTTTGATAACAATAGACAAGAATCCAGAACATAGGATCATAAATCAGAGACCCCATTGAATACCCAGACCATCAGTCAGGAACAGAAGGCATAAATCTCCAAGAGAACCCATCACAAGGATGGAGGAAACAGGAATCTAAAGGTGAGGTTCAATCTCATCTGAGTCTCAATACCAAACTATCCAAGATAAAATGCACCTGAGATTTAAGGAAATTATCTTAATCAGGCCATTGTAACTGATGGAACATTCACTAATGAGAATCATCTCAAGGAAAATAAAGGGGGCCTAGGATGGTGCAGGTTTACAAAGGTGTCATCCATGAGTCTTATGAGAATGATGAGGGAGGATGAGGATGGGTCTTATCTGAGTCACTGAAAAAAGCTGGAGATGGGTCTAATCTTGAAATATGTCCTTTGTGGATTAGCCACCTCTCAGGAAACAAAAGGGTAGAGATTTCTTAGCCATTGTTATTTTTCATGAGCACAAGATTCAGGTGAAGTTCAACATTGTCAAAAGTAACCTTGTTAGCTGTAACTCCAAGTTGGATCTTGATTTAAGTTGTAATTTCTTGGGAATATGTTTTGCTCATTATTGAGAAAGCAAAACAACTTGCATAAGATGGGAAGCTGGAATTGAGATAGCACCATTGATGGCTTCTTTCTTTCTTTCTTTCTTTCTGATTGTTTAAAAATTCATTTTATTTTATTTTTTCAGTGTTCCAAGATTCATTGTTTATGCACCACACCCAGTACTCCATGAAATACCAATGGCTTGTTTCTCAGTGAAATGAGAACTAAAATATCTTCTTGTACCAGTCCAAGGAAGCAGTAAGTAAGCTTGTCTGTTTGGAGCTGCAAGAGGAAAATGTCTCCTACGAGTAATCAAAGAAATAACAAATGTTGGCATGGATGTGGAGAAAAGGGAAACTTGTGCACTATTAGTGAGACTGTAGACTGATACAACCACTATGGAAAACAGTATAGAAATTTCTAAGGAAATTAAAAGTAGAACTAACATATGATTGAGCAATTCCACCTCTGAGAATACATCCAAAGGAAATGAAAAAACTAACTTGAAAAGTAGTTGTTGACAGCATTATTTACAACAGCCAAGATGTGTGAACAACCCAAGTATTCATTAATGGATGAGTGGATAAAGAAATTGTGATATATACGCACATACACACACATACAATGAAATGTTACTCCTCTATGAAAAATGAAGAAATCTTACCATTTGATACAATATGGGTGAAACTTGAAGGCATTATATTGAATAAAATAAGCTAGACACAGAAAGACAAATACTGCATGATGTATGATGTCACTTACATGTGGAATCTAAAACAACAAAAACAAAAACACCAACTTCATAGAAAAAGAGATCAGATTTGTGATTATTAGAGGTGGAGTTATGGTGAGGAAAGATTGGAAGGAGGTGGCCAAAAAGTACAAATTTGCAATTATAAGATAAATAAGCACTAGGGATATAATGCACAACATGATGTCTACAGCTAATATTGCTGCATGATATACAGGAAAGTTTTTAAGAGAGTAGATCCTAACAGTTCTCATTACAAGATTTTTTTCTTTTCTTTTTATTGTATCTATATGAGATGATGGCTATTATTAAACCTATTGTGGTAATCACTTCATAAGATATGTAAATCAAATCATCATGCTGCACATCTTAAATTTATACAATGAAGTGTGTCAGTTACTTCCCAATAAAACTAGAAAAAAAATGCTTTATCAAATGCTGGGGGAAAGAAAAGAACCCCAGAAGAAAAGCAGCAAGAATGAGACAAAGAAAGTATTTGATGAGATAGTGAACGGGAATTTTTAAAAGGCATCATATCATAGATTAAAAAACACTAAGAAACTCAAGTTAATGCAATATAAATTAAACATCTATACAATAAAGTAAAGCCAAGGGGCACCTAGGTGGCTCAGTCAGTTAAGCATCTGCCTTCATCTCAGGTCATGATCCCAGAGTCCTGGGATGAAGCCCTGTGTTGGGCTCCCTGCTCAGCAAAGAGTCTTCTTCTGCTTTCTCTGCCCCTCCCCTCCACTCATGCTCTCTATTGCTCTCTCTCTCAAGTAAATAAGTAAAATCTTAAAAAAAAATAATAAAGCTGAAAAACAAGGGGAAACCCTGCCTTAACTAAGTGATGGGTCTTGATATATTGTACTCCAATATTATGATGTGAGGAGAAGTAATTTATCTATGGAATATCCTTCCTAAAAACACATAACCCCAGGGAGGTAAGAAGATGGCGGAAGGCCAGGTGACCGCATTTTGGGGATCTCCCTGAAGTGAGCTCAATTCCAGCAAAAAAAAAAAAAAAAAAAAAAACACTACAGGACCACTGTGAGCACCCATGAAATCAGCCTGAAATGTGATATTTCGCACTTCTGGATCACCAGGGGAGACAAAGACCATTGGCAAGAAGGTAGAAACAAGTGAGAGCGACCGGAGGCTTACCCCCAGAGACAGGGGTGTGGGGGAGGAAGCCCGCAGAGCTGAACCATTGAAAGCAAATACCCCAGCACTAAAGTGCTCTGTGCTGGGGGAATAAGAGCAGATTCCAGTCTGATTCGGGGCGAGGCAGAACTGGGAACACAGCAGAGCCCGGGACAAGGAAACTGTTTTTTTCGCTGCAGCCAGAGCGGGGAGCGGGGACCCGGGACCCAAAGGGACAGAGAGTGCCCTATGAGGGATAAAGTCAGTTTTTCTGCCTCCGAAGTGGGGAGACAGGAATCTGCAGGGAGAGGAAGTGCCCCGCAGCTCCAGGGAACTTAGAGGGGATGGGGCGCAGAGTCTTTCCCCCCACTGCTTAAGCCAGAGAAGCAGGGCTTCACGGCACAGGGGATCTCAGTGAGAGTGGCGTGCGTGGATCCTATTTCCCCATCTCTCTCTCTCTCTCTCTCTCTCTCTCTCTCTCTCTCTCTTTCTCTCTCTTTTTTCCTTTCTTTTTTTCTTTTTTTCTTTCTTTCTTTCTTCCCCTTGCCTCCGCTGCCTTTCTCTCCCACTTCTCTCCACCCTGTGGGCCGGGCGCGAACCCCCCAGGGAAGGCGATTTTACAGACTTGCGCGAGACTGGAGGGGACATGGGTCCCTGGGCACAGACAAGGTCGCCACACGATCTAAAAGAAGTTGTGGTTTTGAGGTGCAGGAGTGAAGCGACAAGCGGGGGCATGGGCAGAAATCAATCCAGCGTCTGTGCGTGCCAGGCTGTGACAGGGTGGCAACTGGGAAGCGGGAAAGAGCCCCTCTCTGTGTACAGGCTCTCTTTGGGACAGAGGTCTGGGTGCAGATGTCTTGCTCTGACCTGACTTCCTCAGCAGCTGAAAAAGGACGTAAAAGAACAACGCTCAGCCACCTAATTATAACCTAATAACCTGGTTACCATTGAGACCAACCTCTAGCAAGGGGGCAGAGAGACGCAGCCCAGGTAGAAGACACTGAAAACAGCTCCGCAGACCCCACCCCCAGAAAGCAAGCCAGAAGCTCAAAAGGACAACACTCAAAATGTAAAACCCCAACATCGGGGGAAAGGCAATTTATTAAACTTCTGGTACTGATTACAAGTACCAAAAGCCCTACACCTTATTGATACAGTTTCCTACCTTATTTGCTTTTTTAAAATTTTCTATTTTTACTTTTAAAGCTTCCATTTTAAACTTAAAAATACATTCGTATGTTTTTTTCTTCTTTCAATTTTAACCCCCTTTTTATCACAACGTGATACTCAATACAACACCCCATTACATTTTTTTTTACCTTGAAATTTCTTCAAACACACTCCTGTATTTTCCGCTCTTGTTGTTGTCTCTTGTTTCCCTGTTTGTTTTCTCTGTTTTTCCCTTTCTTCTCTCCTCTTTCCTTTATTCTCTCTTTTTGATCTCTTCATTTACACTTGATAGCCCTTTTCTCTACTTTGTAACAGTTTTGTACCATATAAATCCTACCACCGGGCCCCACTCTGGCAGGGGTTTCTTTTCTTGCTTCCTCTCTTCCCTTTTCTTCTTTCTTTCTCCTCCCTTTTTGGTGGTGAGTTCTGGTTGCCCCAAAACCTTCCAGCGACCAATCCACCTAGATAGTGGCTGATATATTTAGCTATACACCCCCTCAACCACTCCTTGCCACAATGACTCAGAGGAGGAACATCCAACAGAAGAAGAACCCCAAGACTGCAACCTTGGTCACAGAATTACTGGAAATAAACATAAACAATATGACAGAAATGGAATTCAAAGCAGCAATCATCCAAGAAATGGCTAATTTAGAAAAGAACATTAGTCTCAAAGTAGAATCCATAGTAACAGAAGTGAAAGCTGAGGTTAGAAAGGCTTTAGATGAGATGTAATCTAATTTAAATATGCTAACAGCCAAAGTAAGTGAAGCTGAAGATCATATCAATGATTTAGAAGACAGATGGATAAAGGAGGAGCAAGATAAGTCTTGGAGCAAACAGCTAAAATCCCAAGAAAACAGAATAAGGGAAATAAATGATGCCATGAAACGCTCCAATATCAGAATTATTGGAATCCCCGAAGGAGTTGAGAGAGAGAGAAGCCTAGAAGATATTGTTAAACAAATCATGGATGAAAATTTCCCAAATCTGGGGAATGAAACAAATATTCATGTCCTAGAAGCAGAGAGGACACACCCAAGATCAATGAAGCCAGAAAAACATCCAGGCACATAATAGTAAAATTCTTTAATCATAAAACCAAAGAATATGTCTTAAGAGCAGCTAGGAGAAAGAGATACCTTACCTATAGAGGGAGGACCATCAGAATAACATCAGACCTTTCCACAGAAGCCTGGCAAGCCAGAAAGGGCTGGCAAGACATATTCAGGAAGTTACATGACAAAAATATACAACCAAGGATAATGTATCCAGCAAGGTTGACCTTCAAAATGGAAGGAGAAATAAAGAGCTTCCAAGACCAAGGTCTAAAAGATTATGCAACCACCAAGCCAGCACTACAAGAAATGTTAAGAGGGGTTCTATAGAGGAGAAACAAACCCAAGAGTGACACAAAACAGAAATTTACAGAGGTAATCTATAGAAACATGAACTCCATAGGCAACAGGATGTCAATACAAATGTATCTATCAATAATCACTCTCAATGTGAATGGCCTAAATGCTCCAATAAAAAGACACAAGGTTGCAGACTGGATAAAACGACAGGACCCATCCATATGCTGTTTACAAGAGACTCATCTTGAATCTAAGAACACTTCCAGATTGAAAGTGAGGGGATGGAAGACCATCTTTCATGCCAATGGACCCCAAAAGAAAGCCAGGGTAGCAATTCTCCTATCAGACAAATTGAATTTTAGTCTAAAGACTGTAGTCAGAGACACAGAAGGACACTACATCATTCTTAAAGGGTCTATACATCAAGAAGATCTAACAATTGTAAATATTTATGCCCCCAACATGGGAGCAGCCAACTACAGAAGCCAACTGTTAAACAAAATAAAGAATCATATTGATGCGAATACATTAATTGTAGGAGATCTTAACACACCACTCTCAGCAATGGACAGATCATCTAAACAGAAAATCAGCAAAGAAACAAGAGCCTTGAATGACACATTGGACCAGATGGATCTCATAGATATATTCAGAACATTTCACCCTAAAACAGCAGAATACTCATTCTTCTCGAGTGCACATGGAACTTTCCCCAGAATAGACCACATACTAGGTCACAAATCAGGGCTCAACCGATACCAGAAGATTGAAATTATTCCCTGCATATTCTCTGACCACAATGCCGTGAAACTGGAACTCAATCACCATAAAAAGTTCAGGAGAAAATCAAACATTTGGAAGCCAAAACGATCCTGCTCAAGAATATGTGGATCAACCAAGAAATCAAAGTAGAACTGAAACACTTCCTGGAAACCAATGAGAATGAAGATACATCAATCCAAAACCTATGGGATACAGCAAAGGCAGTCCTAAGGGGGAAATTCATAGCCATCCAAGCCTCACTCAAAAAAATTAAAAAATCCAGAATACATCAACTCTCATTACACCTTACAGAACTGGAAAATCAACAAAAAATTAAACCAACCCCCCACACAAGGCGGGAAATAATAAGGATTAGAGCAGAGATGAATGAATCAGAAACTAGAGATACAGTAGAACGCATCAACAAAACTAGAAGCTGGTTCTTTGAAAGAATCAATAAGATCGATAAGCCATTGGCCAAACTAATCCATAAGAAAAGGGAGAAGACCCAAATTAATAAAATCATGAATGAAAGAGGAGAGATCACGACTAACACCAAGGAAATAGAAACAATAATCAAAAACTACTATCAGCAATTATATGCCAATATGTTTAACAACCTAGAAGAGATGGATACATTCCTAGAAACCTATAAACTACCAAGACTGAAACAGGAAGGCATTGACAATTTGAATAGACCTATTTCTAGTAATGAGATTGAAGCAGTGATCAAAAACCTCCCCAAAAACAAGAGTCCAGGACCAGACGGATTCCCTGGGGAATTCTAACAAACATTCAAAGAAGAAATAACACCTATTCTCCTGAAGCTCTTTCAAAAAATAGAAACGGAAGGAAAACTTCCAGACTCTTTCTATGAAGCCAGCATCACTCTAATTCCCAAACCAGACAAAGACCCCATCAAAAAGGAGAACTTCAGACCAATATCACTGATGAATATGGATGCCAAGATTCTCAACAAGATCCTTGCCAACAGGATCCAACAATACATTAAAAAGATTATCCACCATAACCAAGTGGGTTTTATCCCAGGGATGCAACGGTGGTTCAACACCCGTAAAACAATCAACGTGATGGAACAAATCAATAAGAGAAGAGAGAAGAACCACATGGTACTCTCAATTGATGCAGGAAAGGCATTTGACAAAATACAATATCCATTCCTGATCAAAACTCTTCAAAGTATAGGGATAGAGGGAACATTTATCAACCTCATAAAATCTATCTACAAAAAACCCACAGTGAATATCATCTTTAATGGGGAAAAACTGACAGCCCTTCCTCTGAGATCAGGAACAAGGCAAGCATGCCTACTCTCGCCACTATTATTCAACATAGTGTTAGAAGTCCTAGCAACAGCAATTAGGCAACAGAAAGAAATAAAAGGTATCCAGAGTGGCAAAGAGGAATTCAAACTCTTTCTCTTTGCAGATGACATGATACTCTATGTGGAAGACCCAAAAGACTCTACCCCCAAACTACTAGAACTCATAAAACAATTCAGTAATGTGGCAGGATACAAAATCAATGCACAGAAATCAGTTGCATTCTTATACACTAACAATGAAAAAATAGAAAGGGAAATCAGAGAATCGATTCCATTTACTATAGCACCAAAAACTATAAGATACTTAGGAATAAACCTAACCAAAGAAGTCAAGGATCTGTACTCGAGGAACTACAGAACACTCATGAAAGAAAT